>KZ112956.1:176487-448586 GCA_002120325.1 Daldinia sp. EC12
TTATTATTAAATAATTATATATCGTTTATATATTATTATTAAAATTTTTTAAATTTTTAATAAAAATATATTAACGAAATTTTTTTTTTTTAATTTAATTTTAAATTTCATTTAATTAATTACGTAATTCGTGTTTTATAAATACGAACATACGAACCAACGGTCCGATGACGTAATTATCGTAAATGGTTAATGAAATTTAAATTTATTAAAATAATTTTATATATATTTTTTTTAAAAATCAACGCGTTTTTTCGTGTATTTTAACGCGTTTATATTTAAATTAACATTTTTTAAAATATATAAATTTATTAAAATATAATGTAATATTATATAAAATTATTAAATATTAAAATATATAATATAAAATAAATATATATATTAATTAAAAATATTATTATAATTTATATAAAAAAAATAATTTAATAAAATATTAAAATTTCAAATTAAATTATAAATAATAAATATTATATATATTTAAATAAAATATTAACATTTAATTTATATTATTAAATTTCGTAATAAAAATAATTTCAAATACGTAATATTTAATTGATGTATTATAATACATTGGATTAATAAAGTTTTATATTAAATAAGTGGAAAAATGTTTAAATGTTATGATATGATACGTCAATCTACATGGTCTGTGAAGCGCTAATTTTTGGCCCCTGTTTGGGTCTTCGAGAGATAATGCTTCCTTGGTATTACCCCTAATAGGATATTGGAAATAATTACCTAACCTAAGGTACAAAGTGAGTAAGTGAGCAAACACGTAGGAGCTTCATGGAGGAACCACCTCGCAGTTTGTTTACTAAAAGATGGCTTTTGGTCAATCGATTCAGTCTTGATAGCTTGATTACTACTTTTACAACCTGCAAGATCCCAAAGAAGAAAAAGTGAAGCCTCCATTTGATTCATCCATGTCTTGTAAAAGTACTCGAGGTGGGTTAGGCATAATATTCTTTTGCTGGCGCTTTGCTCCTTTTGCCACGGGGGACCCTTGATAGCTCGAGTCTCGAATGTTGTCTAAGAACCCCTGACGAAACAATCTGAGGCACAGGCGCCAGGGTGATATTACGACAACGGACCAATAAGACATTAGATATTCTATTTGACTTCTCCACATTCCAAACCGAGTCAAAGCTGGATCCCCCTCATATTCGTTTTTTCTTTTCTTCTCTCTACATCATCTAATGTAGGTACCTAATGTACTAACAAGACCCTCTTCCGACGAAGCGATATTCCGCCCCCAGCTTCGATAGTTTTAACTTGGCTGAGGATTGCGCGGGCCTTTTTTTTTCTTGACTGTTCTATCTTGTATCGAGGCGTGTCGCCGCGATGGAAGTGGTGCCATAACCCACCTCCCTATCCTGGACCTAGGCGAGGATCTGAACATCAGACAGTCCTAGCCTGGCAGAGCAGAACGGAGTATTATCATGGTCGAATATTCTTCGATGGATACCTTCGCTACCGGCAGCAAACGCTGCTGTTCTCGGCTAAGTATCTAGGATATCTTTTCATAATTTCAATCTCTTCTTTTATATTTGCTTGGTATTATTTCTCTTAATATCACTGAGCATCGCTTATGATGCGAATTTCTCGGAGCTCGTACCCAAATTCGTTAGTACAATTCAACCTAGAAACGTGGACGTTCTGAGCCTCCTTCGTACTCCAATTGCCTCGAATCCGTTTGTGGTAAGGCTGTAACCGCTTGTCACTCGTCGGCCAGATCGAAGGACCCATTCTGTCCAAGAACCCCTGATAAATGTTACGTGTACCTGACCACTTGTGCCTGGATATACCGCCGTCGCATGTTCCCGGTACACGAGTTTCATGGCGTCTTTCCCCTTATCCTGTCTTTTAAGTAAACCCCCCAGGATCACATCATTCACACATTCTCTTCTCCCCTGCAAATTGTAAAGCCTGCCGTACCTGAGCTTTACCAGAGAATTTCATGTGTCCAGTGTACTAATCCGTAGATGGAGCTATAGCAGAGTTTACGTTAGGTAAACCTCGTTGCGGCGTTGTGTACCCAGGTATGATCTACGCGAATGGCCTGATGTTTCCTATTCTTGGCAGTCTCCCATAATATCCACTGTCTTCCCGTCTCTTGCAGGAGATCTTCGGAACCCTTCTCTCCTTTCCCTTCGTTTACACACAAACGCTTTCCCCTCCCTCCTCCTTCTCGTAGGTGCGATATTCGATTCTCGAGTTGGCTGACAGGTAACTGCTATAGCAGGCTTTCAAGCCGACATAACCTTCTTTTGACTGTCATTTACGTCCGTTACCCTTTACCGATTCTCTCGTTTTATGGCTTCTTGCCCATTCAGCAGGCTCTGAATTACTATTACCTGTTTTTTCTTCTTCGTACCCAGGGACGCGATTTCGAACATAATAAAAAAGTCTAATAGAGAAGAGGAGGTATTGGTGGTTGTCGGGTTGGTGACTGTATTCGGAGATACAAAAGGACTTGGAGGATTGGATATCATTCGAAAAGCGACTTCACGAGCACGGTTGCGAAATAATTAATTCGCTCGAAGCACCCTTTCATTCAAGATGCAGTACTACGATATGGGCGAGAAGCCCTCAGAAAGATCAAGATGGACACCGTTAACAAGAATGTTGCTGTCGGGAGAGATGACGCAGGAACGGCAAAGAGAATTGACGATGCGAGAGAAATTCGATAAGTGGATGATCAACGAGGGTTACCGAAGATTGTTCGTGGCAACCGTGAGTCTCTTTCATATGATACTTTACTAACTGTTTCTTAGTTTTGTCTTCGTCTTCATGGTTCTTCATGCCCTAGTCTTCGCTTTCGGTTTCGTCAACTATGCCGTTAAGGACAATCTGCAAATAGCTAGAGATACTTTTGGACCGACTTATATGATTGCGAGATCCTCGGCATTGGTTCTCCACGTGGATGTGGCCATGATTCTGCTGCCGGTCTGCAGGACATTTATCTCGATGGCACGACAGACGCCTCTCAATGGTATTATCCAATTTGATAAGAACATTACGTTCCATATCACTACCGCCTGGTCCATCTTTTTCTTTTCCTGGGTCCACACGATTGCCCATTGGAACAACCTGGCGCAGATCGCTGCTAAGAACAACTTGGGATTCTATGGATTCTTAGTTGCGAACTTGGTGTCTGGTCCGGGCTGGACAGGTTATATCATGTTGGTGGCGCTTACTGGTATGGTTTTAACCTCGTATGAGAAGCCGAGACGAGCAAACTACGAACGATTCTGGTACACTCACCACATGTTCATCGTCTTCTTCTTTTTCTGGTCCTTCCACGGTGCCTTCTGCATGATTCAGCCCGATTTCGCGCCGTTCTGTATCTCGATCGGTACCTCTGCTATTGGTGTCTTCTGGCAGTACTGGATGGTCGGAGGATTCGTTTACTTGGCCGAACGAGTTGCCCGTGAATTACGCGGCCGCCACAAGACCTATATCTCGAAGGTTATCCAGCACCCGAGTAACGTGTGCGAAATTCAAATCAAGAAGGAACATACAAAGACCCAGGCTGGACAGTACATCTTCTTCTGCTGCCCTGAAGTCTCTCTATGGCAGTACCACCCCTTCACTTTGACAAGCGCTCCCGAGGAGGATTACATTTCGATCCATATCCGTATGGTCGGTGATTTCACAAAGGGTGTGGCTAAGGCTCTTGGGTGCGACTTCGACAGGAAAGACAAGGATGCATCGACAGTTGTAGGTGTCGACGGTCAGGGTAACGAGGTTGACCCTGCCTTGAAGAGAGTCCTTCCCCGAGTTTATATCGATGGTCCGTTTGGTTCGGCTTCGGAAGATGTGTTCAAGTACGAGGTCTCAGTGCTCGTCGGTGCCGGTATTGGTGTTACTCCCTTCGCCTCTATCCTGAAGTCAATTTGGTACCGAATGAACTACCCCCAGAAGAAGACGCGTCTCGCCAAGGTTTACTTCTTCTGGATCTGCAGAGATTTCGGCTCTTTTGAATGGTTCCGTTCGCTACTGATGGCCATCGAAGCCCAGGATGTTGACAACAGGATCGAGATTCACACTTATCTCACAGCCAAGATCAAGGCCGACGATGCTACAAATATCATGATCAACGACGCCAACGCCGACAAGGATACCATTACTGGACTGCGCAGCCCGACGAACTTCGGACGTCCCAACTGGGATATGATCTTCCGAGGTATCAGGAAACTGCATGCGCCGGCCGAGGCGGGTGTGTTCTTCTGTGGACCTAAGGGTCTAGGTAGTGCACTTCACGTCTTCTGTAATAAGTACAGTGAACCTGGGTAAGTGATTTCATAATCATAATATTTGATAATAGGTCTTTTTGGACGACCTGCTAACCTAATGACACAGATTCTCTTTCGTCTGGGGTAAAGAAAACTTTTAAAAATGTGTATATACAAGATTTTGGCCGACATTGTGCCAACACAACCCGAAAACATCACCCTATCACCGGCGCCGGACGCAAGATGGCCACTGTATTCATGTATTAATCGGAGGCAATTTCTGGTTTTCCCTCACTTGTGATAGAGTGCGTTCTTTTGCTGGACTGGTCACGTAGACTTGGTGGAAAGTGGCCAGGACTCCCCCTTAATTAGCTCGATAAAAGCAAAACCATACTCTATGACCTGGCCGGACCAACCATGACGAGATAAAATTAATATATACTTAAAACTCCTTGGGCTCGGTTGATACTTTCTCAGATCCCCTCGGCTGCCGGCGATGTGCCTACGATATACGGAAGACGAAGTTGGAATATTCAGAGCTACAGTAGATGTTGATACCATATATACCTTTGTATCTAGTTTTAGCTAAACTTGCGATATTGTTTTAAAGTTAGACCCGTACTCTTTACACCGTGATTCCCTCGAATAAGTCAGGTAGTAGCTATGCCACTTTATATATCTGCTCTATAATGCATTCGTGAAATATAGACATCGTAACAGAATAACAGGTTTAGGTGAACGTCAACTTCAACGACGATCTACTACGCGGCTCTTCCATAAGATTTAGCGAAGACCCGTCATAATCATGGCTCCACATGACCCGCGTGGGATGAGATACGCTTTGCGATTGGTTAGTGAAGCCGAGAGCCAACTCCTACGGCAGGATTAAAAGATATTACTCTTCGGTTCAAGTTGCCCTTGTACAGGAGACACCTGAGTCAGGGAACTCGTAGTCGGGATTCGGCACCTGATCGACTAGACTTGCATGGCATGGACTTACTACGATATTACATACATAGGTACCTACCTACCTACCTCCTATGAGGCTCCGACATTTTTGTCCCTGGCAAATAATCCCGGCATCTGGGTGCCAACCCAAACCCCCCTGAGAGCCGGGTGGGTCTAACATGTACCGCAAGCGCAGAGCGGCGCGCCCGCGGTGAAACGTGCGTGGTCTGGACGTCGTTTCGAACCTATGGGATACTTGGGAAGACGTACGTCAGCCGTTATTGTTATTGTTATTATTGTTATTGTTGTTGCTGTTTTATTTTTCCTGTTATACCTATTTCCTTCGGTCTGGATGGGGGCTTAATTGCAAATTTCAAGAATGCTCTCCCCCCTTTGAATAAAGGGGGTGGTGCTTTCGGGGATAAGGGGAAAGGAAACGGCAATGTTTGGAAATTGCAGAAATATAGCTGTTATAAGACATGCCTGGGTCTATCTGTGATGACTTCAGCAACCATATTTTCCCCTTTGAGGATTTCTCGTGCCATCTTCGATCTAGATTCCATGAATGTGACCGCGTGACATCGTAGAAATCCAGGTACACAATAAAAAATTACCTGAGAATTTGACGACGCCAAACTTTTTGCTACCGTAATAACACCACGATGCGTACTATTGTGGTAGTACCACAGACCTATTATCCCTTGCTTCCAATATCGTTCATGTCGTCTTCTACAACGAACCTGTCGTCCTCGTCGTCATCGTAAAGTTGGAAATCCCCTTCCGACGCGGGACCCATATCCCGGAACCAGTCTCCACCTGTGGAGCCGGAGGACTGTTCTTCTCCGGCAAATGAACCCCCGGACGCGTGCCGCGGAGATTCTGGAAACAGACGGTCGTCCATTATCCAGTGTAAATCGCCTGGATGTTCTTTGGAGACCTCGTCCGCGTCCTGGTAAGTGTTTTCTATACTATTAGCTCCGTCTTGACCTATCGAAGTCTCGTTGTTTTCTGCTATTGTCTCCTGGCCGGATAGGTCGGTAATGCTATTATTATCGGCAGTACAGACCTCGCAACTCTCTGGGTGCACTACCGCGTTGAACAGATCGAACTTTGCTGTAAGCGGGAGTGTTTCGATGGAGGCGCATGGCTTGAGGTCATTTTGCCGGATGCTGTTTCCGTCAGCATTGCTGCCGCCGCCACCATCACGGTTAGTTCGTAGCGTGGCCTTGGCACAATATAGGAGGGGAGGCGGCGGGGTGACGTTGACGTCTTCGTGTAGACAGGCCCAGTAGACACGTTTTCGCTGGCACATGGGGTTTTAGACGAGATGTTACAGATGCTGAAACGGTATGGATGAAAGGTAAGGACATGGATGGTTGTGGTCTGTTGGTGGGCAAAAGATGGTGGTTGATAGGGTGGCGGTTTGAACGCCCTAATTGGTGGTGAACCTATCCTGGAGAAATGGTAGTTGACTACCTACCTAGTAGAAATGAAATCTGGCAATATTACTGGTGGAATCCAAAGAATTACTGTTCGAAGTTATAGCTTCCTAACATAACTGTACCAACTCTACTGGAGGAAGTCTCGGAATCCAACCTCTAGTCGAATTTTATCCCTTCGAGGAAGATGCTCCTATGTGTTATAATTCTAGGTTAGGTATACACTATGTACATTGTTTATTGTGTTAGAGGTAGTTACTCAAGTAACTATCTGGAAGTTTTCGACTTGTATCGTGCTAACCAGCGGCACTGACCCCTATGTGACGAGTGCGTGCGATTTCTACTTCTTAGTTTAGGATGTTTTCAAGGGTAACACCTGTTATTTTAACGTTGTTTCACAAGAAACGCTCCTGTATAGTTCTTTTTAGGATTGTAGAAGTTGATTTATTTCTCGATTTGCTATTTTAATTGTTTGGGTCATTATTGTTCTTATTTATACCTAGGCAACGTGCAATATCCTATAAATTCTTATTCAGCCGCCACTTGTATGGTATTAAGGTACATACGCCTACACCCTCATGGTGAGATAGTTATAACACCTCTCAAGGGGCAATACAACCCTTTTCAGCATTTCTCGTCTCAGGTCCTCAGGCGGCGTGATGCGGCACCCATCGAGACACCATCGGACTGCTTCATCAAAGTCGGATCCCGCTTCCTCGGTGACTTTGCTATTCCACTGGCGAGCGGCGGCAGCATCAAGCGCACACTTTTGCATTTCAGTAAGCCCGGGAAGTTGGTAGTCTTGGCGAAACTTTTGTTCTTCGAGAAGCTGACCAAAGCATAGCTCTAAGAGAATTATGCCCAATAGCTCTAACGATCGGTATACCTGCTCGACTCCATTATTGATGGTAGGACGCGGTAGAGATTTCTGTTGCCGCTGTTTACCCTTAGCCTGAGCAGTGATTGCGAGTTCACGGTCTAGACATGGGTAATCCAGCAAAGGAACATTAGAATTCCCATCGCTGAAGAAAATGATATCCGACTTTTTCCAGGACTTCGGAAGCCATGGCGTCTCATACAACTGAACAAAGGAGGATGCCAAGGTGAGAGAAAGAATGTATCGTTGCCGCCGGCTAGGAGTCAATGCTGGCCCCCCGCGGAGGACCTGGTCTATAGTCATACTTTTGAGGTCGTCTCCTTGATGTTGTGATTCGTTATAAACGTAGTAAGTACCATTCTCACTAGTAAGGTAACCATAACACTTGCTGTTATCGTCCTTGAGTGAATTACAGATACAGGAGATCAGGTTGGCATAGACAAAGGAAATTCTTGGTTTTCTGGCTATGGGTGTTGTATTGGGTCTGACATCCAATTAGCTCGTATAGAATGGTGGGGGCCGGTAACGTACTACCTTTCTATTTTGCGTCTGGTTTGAGTAATTCTAGTCTCTTGAATTCGCTGGTGTGCTGGCGCTTGTTTAACGAAGAGCATTTTGAAATCGTTGTCGTGGTTAGTCCTGTGCTGTAGTACGAGCCTCGCAAGATGATCTTTTTTACAACATTCTTCCCAGACTGAGGCAATCCCCTTGAAAAACGCATCCGCATTTAACCAGAAATTACACATCTCCGAGTTGTTGGTTAGCAACTGTTCGTATTCCGTTTCAATATCGTTGTCAAACAATTCTCCCAGTCGTACATGGAGCTGTTCCAACTCCCCGAATAGTTCTCTTCGAGAAGCTTCTCCGTTGCAGAAGCTGACTGTGTATATCTGTGCATTAATCCATTCCTTAGATAGATACGGAACCGTAGAAAAGTTCTAGTCATTGTAGTCAGCAATAACCCTTTGTGGAGGTTATCTCTATAACAAACCTGGTTTGTAAGATAATCATGCAACGATGCCGAGTCTAGTTTTAGTATTCCTTTGAGTACTTCAATAACTTCGTAGTACTTTTGAATGTGTCCTGTAAATAGATCATATTTTTCCTTCCCAAAGCGACATTCTATGCGATCTGCAACTGTTCTGTCTTTCCAAATGTCTCCTGTAGGGTCTGATAACAGATGGCTTATCTCGATGCCATCTCTAGCCAGGGGGAGCAAGAGACGTCTGAGATGCCCTATGAGTGCTGTTTGGTAGTACTTTAGGCTCTGTTCACAATCTGTGTACTCAATGCGAATTCTACGAGCAATCTGGACCCGCCTATAAGCCTCTCTAAATATCTTGCAGGCTTCAATAGCGCCTGAGAAAGCGCCTAAAACTAGACCGGCGACTTCAAATGCAGACATTAAGGAATGGTTCTGTGATTGTTTAATGGAAATAGAAATGTAGCGATCCTAAGGTAAAAGATGAGGGGTTTCGTGCGTATTTTATGGTTGCCCTGAGTTGCTTTTACAATCCAATTAAGTGCTTCGGATTCCGCGGAACTGGTCAGGTGATACTTATCTCGATAGAAATATGCAAGAAACCCCAATCACGTCAACCATATCTCCATCTACAAGACTTCTACCTAGTGTTGTGTCGATAACCGTTAACAAAAATGTCTCAACGTAAACAAGGTATGGATATCCTAGAAAGAAGCCACAGTGTGAAACAAAGTCTTGAGAGTTTGAAAAGTGGAATCGAATATGAAGTCCAGAGAGGTCACCTACTCATAAACCCAGATGAGATTGGGGATATTCTGGACCGGTACTTGCTATGGGCTGGAAATCTAGGTGTTTTCAATTCATCAGCGAGCGAGCCTTCACTTGAGAGTCGTCTATCCATGATTCCAGAGGTCGAAAATCAAATAGGTGACCTCCTAAATGACCTCCTTGAAGTTATGGATGAACGTATATCAGCACTACCCACCTTACCTATCTTATAATCACTGACAAAATCTTTTAGTGAAAGATAAACTGGCTGATCAACCTGACCAAATGATTCCCACGAATTCGCGGGACGGAATTAGTCACTCCTTTTCGAGCGATTCATTATATGAGGAGACTCATACCATCATTGAAGTCATGTCACTTCATATTGGGTCTCTTTTCAGAATGAGCATCTTGGCCCAAAAGGGGCTTCCAAAAGCCCACCAAGGCTTTCGGGAATGGGATCTTGACCAAGCTGTTCTTGACATAAAATATGTCGAAAGAAGGTTTACAAAACTAAGCAGACCAAATACCAGGTGGCTGGCCGAACGGATAGGGATTGCAAATGCGAAAAGGAGGTGGCAAATAAGATACTTCCATGACCATAAAGCACGACGAGGAGTAGATATAGACAAGGCGGCAGCGAAACTATCGGACGAAGCTGAAACGGCTGAGCTTAACGCGGCACAAGGAAAAGGCAAGGGGCGGCTAAAGAATACCAGCCAGACATTTGAATGGTCTGAAAGCCTCAGGCTACCAAGTTTAGGAGTATTATCCTTAGATGGAACACCATTTACATGCCCAATATGCAGCACTGACCAGTTTTTCCAGACTGAGGAAGACTGGGTGTAAGCTACATGCGTTTTTTTTTTTCTTTTCGTTCTCGTTGATACAAACTGAAACTAACATGCCCTAGGCTTCATGCGCTAAGCGATCTGAGAGCGTATGTTTGTACAGCTCTAGAAACAGAATGCGCGGATAGAATGTTTAGTAGCCGAGAGGCGTGGTTTAACCATGAGTTACAATTCCATCGATCCAGATATACCTGCGTCCTGTGTAGCGAGCAGATCGGCGACAGGGCTGCCACTGAATCGCATATTAGTTCCATTCATGGTGCGTTCAAAATCGAACAGGTTAAAGCACTTGTTGACACGGGTCGAGTAATACCGACTTACTTTGAGGACCATGACTGTCCCTTCTGTGACGGGTGGGTTGACTCACTCAAGTCTCAGGAAGATACAGGAGATAAATCTCTAATTGAAGAAGATGGAAAGTTACTAGTCTCAAGGTTTCAGTTTGCTAGGCATATCGCTACTCACCAGGAACAGATCGCGACATCTGTTCTGCCATCCCCAAGGCGGTTTCTTCCTCAGCCTACTGGCAGAAGCATAGATGCCGAGAGATCAGCTACTCATCCCACCGCTCCTCCAATAGTTACTAATTCCACTCCTTCTGAAGGCGGCAACGACGGAAATTTGACTAAGCCAAGAACACGAATGGCTCCTTCGTTTGACACCCTACGAGCGGACAATCAGGGCAAATATGGTAAATCTCGGTCGAAGCCGGTGGGTACCACCGATTGGTGCTGGACATGCGTAAGTTGACGATCCTTGCGATATTTTATATTTTCTTAACTAACGTCGGCGAAGTGTGGGTGCGGTAAGGGTGGGAATAATTCATACGCCTTCCATCCTAATTGTGTGGAATGTGGGCATGTGAGATGTTCAAATTGCTCAACTTGGGTACCAAGATAAGATAGTTAGGCGATTGGATACAACAGCTGCAGGACCATGGCCTAATCGACTGAGGAATTCCAGAGAGATGAATTATTCTGTACTTGGTAGGATGAGGGTAGTTTGCGTTTGATCGAAACGTACCTACCTACGTACCTAGGTAGGTACCTACTAAGGTAAGGTAGATATGGAACAGCAGTTTGGAGACGCATGCATAATTGTATATTTGTAGTTGAACCTTGGTGGTCAGAAATATCGAACTTCTCGTCTTGCTATGATTGGCAATGTATGCACTTTTTTTAGGGCACTTTTTTAGGGCAATTTGGGGACCAAGTAAATCCGGGGACTCGGGGAAGATAATCGGTCCCCTCCTCTTTGCGAGGGGTTAGGTATGGTTTTCTGTAATTCTGTAAGCATGGAGAATATCCCACACGGTCGAACTAATCAGACAGCGTGGTCGTGCCGAAGTTGACCGATACGACCCTAACTGGTAAACCTAAGGTACTAACTACCTCTAACTACCTCTTTAAAGTTACATGCTCAAGAGGTAAATATTAAGGCCATTAGTAAATTCGGTAGTAGATGCATCTTCCAAGGTAATATCTCCCACATGACCACTAAATAAGGTACGTAGGTATATAATAAAGGACCATCCGGGTCCTCCGGGTCCTCCGAGTTTTTGCTGACCGCGTTTGTAGCCGTAAAACTCGGGAGACACGAGGGGGGGCGAACTGACGTTTTTCTACTCACTCTTACTCACATCACCTTCCCCCTCCGCCTAGCGAGATAACCGCATGCATTGCGCTGAGTACGAAGGCGGGATAATTATGTCCGTTGTCTTGAATTTAAGTGGTCTGGGTTTCGTTATACTCGCGAGTAAATGCCATCATGACATCATCTAACATTACTGGCGGCCTTGACTTTTTATCGGTCCTATCCACTTATATCCACCTATATCCACCTATATCCACCTATACCCACCTTATCGCTAACCGACCTACATAACAACCTTAGACTACCTCATACCTAGTACCTACATGTACCTACCTAGGGATGTATATTCTTGCTTGTGAATACTTATATAAGTCTACATAACTACCCTTAGTAGTTTCTTTACTTTCTCCTAACTTCAACTCATTATTTAAATCTCCTCGACCTCTTACACTAATACACCCCGTCCCGATATAACAACACTCCCCCCTCCTTCAGCATCTAAGACCCCACCCATTAATTCACTTACGCTACAAACATGCCTCAGCCAATCCCAAAGTCGGACAGCTTAATTGACCTGTTCAGCCTCAAGGGCAAGGTCATCGTTATCACCGGTGCCTCTGGCCCTCGGGGAATGGGCATTGAGGCCGCTCGTGGTTGTGCTGAGATGGGTGCCGATATTGCCATTACTTACTCCTCGCGTAAGGAGGGGGCTGACAAGAATGTGGAGGAGTTAACCAAGGCCTATGGCACCAAGGTCAAGGCTTACAAGTGCGACGTAGCTGATTTTGCCAGCTGCGAACAACTCGTCAATGACGTTCTCAAGGACTTTGGTCATATCGACGGCTTCATCGCCAACGCTGGTGCCACTGCTGACGGCGGCATCCTCGAGTCCTCTAAAGAGGAATGGGATAGAGTCGTCCAGATCGACCTGAACGGCACCGCGTACTGCGCCAAGGCCGTCGGCCCTCACTTCAAGAAGCAGGGCCACGGTTCTTTCGTCATCACTGCTTCTATGTCCGGCCACATCGCCAACTTCCCACAAGAGCAGACGTCCTACAACGTCGCCAAGGCGGGATGCATCCACATGGCGCGCTCACTAGCCAACGAGTGGCGCGACTTCGCCCGCGTCAACGCCATCTCGCCCGGGTACATCGACACCGGGTTGTCCGACTTCATCGACCAGAAGACGCAGGACCTGTGGTACTCCATGGTCCCCATGGGACGGCCCGGCCTGGCGAAGGAGCTAAAGGCGGCTTATGTGTACTTGATTAGCGACGCTAGCACGTACACGACTGGCGCTGATATTGTTATCGACGGCGGATACACTTGCCGGTAAATGTGGGGGGTTATATTTGTATATAGATTGATACCTTGAACATAGACATGGCGTTCGGGGGTAATTGATCATATCGTTTTATATCTTATAGAGACTCATAGGTGGTAACTAAGGAATGCATATATGCTCATCTACACCAGTTTTTTTAAGTGACATTTATTTGTACAGTCTCGAAATTACCTACTCTCCCTTTTGGTGTACATTATTCCGTAAAGCTAACACCTTTGCATGGACATTGGCTACCTACCTAGGTACCTAATCAAAGCCAACACCATTCCTAACGCAACCGCCCGTAGATAGGTCAAAATTTCTCCTATGTACTGTAACGGCACTATCCAATTGGGCGCTAAGAGTCAAAAAAATGCAGCTGGCCCTAAATTACTGGAGCAACCCAACGGAAAGATGCAGAGGACAGGAAAACCTACAGTTATGAGATGTGATAGTGGCATTGGCGGGGCTTCTACAATTGGCTCTCTTACGTGCGAGCTTCCCTCTCCGCGTCTCAGCGATGTGATGAGTGGCTTCTGAAGGATATAAGGTACCTATATATATATATATAAAATCCACCGTACCGTTAGGTTTAAGTAATTCGCTCACTTCTTCTCTTTGAGAAAGCAGCACAGGTACCAATCGATATATTGATTTCCAACGAACCAAAATGACAATCCTCAATGGCACATATAGCTGCGGCCTGGAGAATAATGGAATCGAGAATAATGGAATTGGGGTGAAATTTGTACCCGACGCCGATAGTCCATCCTGTCCCCAAAGCCTTCGCATCACATTCCATAGGACGATTCGCGTCCCCGATAATCAGAACACATTTAAGTTGCCGCCCGACCTGGGCACCTACCCTCTGTTCACAGTCCGCGATTATGCCAATAAGCTGCCTTCAGATATGGTGGCCAAAGGTGGCGCGTTCCTGTCCATGTACCAAAGGGAAGCTATGTGGATTGATTTCAGAGCGGATTGGCCGTTCATGATCAAAATCTACGCTGGGGGTGTCAACGTCGTTTCTGGCGAGCATGCCGCAGAGGATCACCACACTAAGGAACGACGGTCGGCATTTAGGTTCGGGAGAAGATTATTCCTTCAGGACTATGTCGTAGCCCCTCAGCAACTGTGGCTCGACGGTATCGCCACGTCTCCTGGTGTCGTGAGACAGTTCGTTGCCATGCCGGTGGGACAAGGCTATAGCGTTGAAGCGCAACTTACCGGAGAAGAGACAATTGGCGGCTTGCAATTCGAGATTACGCCATCAGCTCCCGGAAACGCTATAGATTTGTTAGTCCAGATGGGCCTTGACAAACTAGTTCCGATTAAGTGTCCACCCCCGTATACGATCAGCGCTGTTAAAAACGCGATATACGATGTAGAGGGAACGCCGCCCGACGAGCAGCGCCTATACTTTGACTGGAAAGAATGCGAAAACCGTACGTGAGCCTGTTACCACATGGGACCATGTTAACAATTCTATAGACAAAAAGCTTGCTGAGTATGGCATTAAACCGGTAAGTAATATCTAACGCCATGTGTGCGAAGCGAGGTGCAGAAATCTGAATATATATGATCTTCACTTTAGGGATCTATGGTCCATATGCGTGCGCGCCTCCGCGGGGGCGGTGTGAACCCGCATGGTACGCGTATGCGTTTCCGATCTATGGGCGTCGCGGCTGGAGGTAAGATCAAGCAGAGCATTAAAGAGGACGACCAAGACCCGTCTTGCTGGCTCAAGGACATGACGATGACGATCCCGGTGCAGATACTCAACAGTGCCGGTTTCCGATCCGTCATGGGAAAGGACCCGCCACCGTCTCCCGTCAGCGCCGAGACGTACGCTGCCGAAGGGCTTCCGTTCTTCGACCTTCCTGAGGAGCCTAGTGATGTTTTTGGCGACTTTGAGGCGGTTAGAAGCGTTAATGAAATAGACCGATCACGCGGCATCGCCACGGCTAGCGAGGCATCGATACATCCACCCGTTATCCGCCTTAGCAAGCGTGGAACGCAGATCACGATTCCGAACCGACATATTCTCCAAGTACGCGATCCAAACGCGTTGATTAACCCGGCGGGTCCGCTTCGTCCCTTTCGAACCGCCTCTGATCTCGAAGATGAACTGATGCGTGATGTTCCCGGGTCGGACTTGCTTCCGTGATTTCTCAGGTTCTACGTGACCTGTTTAAGGTAGGTACCCTCCCTCAGGTACTTATATGCTCGGACAACACCTATTGAATTGCCCATAACCATGAGGTTAGGTTTTTGTACATGTATGGGCCAATGTCTAGAGCCCAATCGTGTTACCTAGTGTCCTGGTGGTGCCAGCCCTACGGACAAGTCTTGCGGACTTAGCAGATATTTAAATTACTTACAGGACGTTATCGCCGAGAAATTCGGTGATTGGGATACCCCTGATAGAATTGGCCCCTTGGTCCCCGTCTTACAGTTTAGGTACTTTGTAGTGAGACCTTGTCCGGACTTGTAGTAAAAGTCTCTCGAGGAGGCTTTAAGACTTAGTGAGACTCCGCATTCCACATTTTTATTTTACACTTGGAGGCTCGACGTTTGGTCATTGTGACGATTAGTTTAGCCAAGACATCATATCTGATTTACATCAATCATCTGCCGCAAGTGACCTACGCTATGTATTTTTTAGTCTTCGGTGAAAGATACTGAAGCTTCAAAGTACAACCCCCCACTCTTGACGTTTATCTTATCCGACCCTGGGCTTCAGCCCTTGTCTCCATGTCGTCTTGGCGGAGATACATGCAACTTTCGCGAGGGTCTAAGATCCTATCGGCTGTACCCGCTGGTCCGGACCACCACTTATGTCATAGTCCAATAGTCCACGAGTTAGCATATCTCGTCGCTGGGGGAACTTTGTTCATTATCCATTGGTTGTATCGATGGTGTTAGGTAGTTGAGGAGAATTAACAGTACCAGGTTATGTTGGTCGAATCAGAACCCTGAATTCGCACGAGATGTGTTGGACCCCGAATGGAACGTTTATTTCCAATATTGTCTCACACCTAGTCCTAGATACCATGTGGCAGCTCGGTCTGCTTATATGCTTAATAATTTCGGATCGACAGTCATCAGCAGGCTGGGGGGGTTTGGAGATGCAGCTCAGCTGCTGGGGAATATGCAAAGTGATAGGGCCGAATCAAGGGTCCTGGGAAGCTCTAGAATGGTAGCGAGTAGCATTTGCTTTTTGATTTAAGATATATACATACCTACCTGCGTAACCCAAGGCGTGTGTATCCATTATTGTTTCCTTTCATGTTACTCTTACTCTCGTCATACGGTTACGGATACAATATTTCCATAACTCTTTTTAGTTCTGTCGACTCGCCGTCGAATACTTCCATGTAGCATGAGATAACGAAGGGGACTCGCTTATCTCTAGCTCAGGCGCGCGCGGTGGATAAGACAAGACTGACGTAAAACAAGACTAACTCTCTCCATCTCTAGCTCGCAAGAGGCGATTCCGGGTGGAGCTTGAACGGTTTTTTTTTTTTGGTCTTAAAACATAGCTCGCCACAACTCCGATCCGATAATACATCCCCTTTCGAAGAGTCAATCAATTTAGTCCGGACTTCTTTCTGAACCGGACCGGCTTGGTTGTATTGTTACTCTAGGCTCTTTAAATCCTACAACCTTACCGAAACTGTCGCTTCTCGTTACTTAAATGGAAAACGACACCCCGAATATGTCCGACTCAAATATTAAGGCGCAGGACGGCCTCGCCGAGACCGCGCCGGATCCGACGTTCGGCGTAGATGAGAAGAAGCTCTTACGCAAACTTGATTTACACATAATACCTCTAGTTATGCTTCTCTGTGAGTAATATGACGCTTTGATTGAGGAACCCATTCATGAATCTTTCCAATTACTGTTATCTAGTTGCCAATGATGAAATTAGTAATGGCTAATACTAAATCGTGTAGACACATTCAGTTTCTTGGACCGGTATTCGCTCCGCCAATCACTAATCTAGCTTGCGGGATTGGTTTCTAACTGGCTCTAGTGTAAACATTGGAAATGCTCGCCTATACAGTATGGAGACAGACCTCGGATTGGTAGGGAACCAGTTCCAGGTAGCTGTCTCTATCTTCTTCGTCACGTGTTAGTCATTCCTATCCAAGTAACAGTTACAACGTTTTGAACGGTAAATTGCTTCTTGTTTGTCGAGTTCTAACTTATAGAGTCTTGTAGACCTTCTCTTTGAGGTGCCCTCAAATTTAGTACTCAAACCCCTAACGCCTTCCCGATATATCGCATTCATTGCTTTTGGATGGGGGGTCATCGCAATGTGTACGGGGTTTGTCCACAGCTATGGCGCACTCATCGCCGTGCGTGTGATTCTTGGTGTAGTCGAGGCTGGACTCTTCCCGGGACTAAACGTCTACCTGACGTTCTTCTACACGAAGCAGGAACTCGCTCTTCGTGTCGGATACCTCTTTGTCAGCGCTGCTATCGCCGGTGCTCTGGGCGGGCTGTTGGCTTACGGTATCGGCCAGATGGCTGGAATTGCTGGGTACAATGGTTGGAGATGGATCTTCATCATCGAGGGGCTACCGAGTATCGTGCTAGGCGTCGTTGCCTTCTTCCTCCTTCCTAATGATATTGATCACGCCTACTTCTTGACTCCTGAGGAGAAGAAACTTGCCAACGCGCGACATTTTCGTCACTACGGGTTCACCGAGAGCGCAGCGAAGTTTAGCAAGAACGACATGGTGGCTGCGTTTAAGGACTGGAAGGTTTGGATGTTCTGTATCGGCCAATTTGGTGTAGACACTTTACTCTACGGTGAGTTTTTTGGTGTAGAGATTTGCAAGTTCAATAAGAGATGAGTTATGCTAACACATGTAATTCAGGATACTCTACATTTTTACCTACGATTATCCGTGGTTTAGGGCAGTGGTCGACTGCAGAGATCCAGCTGCTCACTATTCCGTGTTACTTCGTCGGCGCTGTAACTTACATGGGAATCGCGTTTTTATCAGATCGAATGCAGATGCGCGGCCTCTTCACTGTAGCTTTTGGTGCTATCAGCGTAGTTGGATACGGCGTCTTGCTTTCGAACTCATCAGCGGGCGTACACTATTTTGGGTATGATCTGTTATTGATTTAATACTGAAGGCGAAGCTAACAATTTTCAAGTTGCTTCTTAGTAGCTACAGGACTTTATGTCACTGTTGGTTTGCCACTAGCCTGGGTGAGTCTTCCGTTCCGATTCAGATTACAAGTCGTACGTATTTCTAACCAATCGAATCTAGTTACCGAGTAATACTCCCCGGTATGGCAAACGAACGACAGCCAACGGCATGCAACTTACTTCGGGTAATGCGGCTGGTATCATGTCATCATTCATATAGTAAGTCTAATCGCCTGCAGCAGATCAGCTCTCACTCAATGGTATCTAACCTAATATTTCTCCAGTCCTAGCGCCGACGGACCGCGTTATATTATAGGCAATGCCGTCTCTCTATCTCTGGTCGGTATGGCCGCCTGTCTTTTCAGCTTTATGTGGTTTTGGTACGCGAGAGAAAACAAGAAGCGCGAAGAGGGACCCCTGAAGCCGGCGCATGAGAACTTATCAGAAGATGAGCTTGCTGAGCTCGGAGATGATAGTCCGAGATATAAGTATACTATTTGAGATGTCTTGGTTTTGAAATATAGTTTGATTTATTTGTCTTTATAATGAGAAATATTTTTACGAGTGGCTTTAATGCCAAATGAACCGATCTTTCGTATGCTGAGACTATACTTATGCCTTGTTCTGCGTGTGATGTAAAAATTCAGTACTTAAGTTAAGTTTACGCCTTATCGTAATTCACTAAATAGCGGGAATTGAATCAGCCAAGTACCGGCTTATCACTTATCGGGTTCTAGAGCTTCTAGCAGCACCCCACTTTTCGCGTTGGGAAGGCGCGTCAAGCTTGAATTAATTGATTGATGGCGCGTCGGTTTCGCATTTCTCGTGACATCACCCACTTTAACTTCTCACCACTTTAACCTTACCACTTTATCTTCTTCCACGCATGAAAAATTGATCATTGACATACTCTCACCCCTTCCTCTCTTTTCTATTTTCAATTCTTCTCATTACTGCTTGTTTTAGGCCGCTTCGGATAAATTCCAATCATGGGTATTAAAGGCCTATTCCCCATTATTAAGGATGAGGCTCCTGCCGCCATCAAAGAGGGTGACATAAAAAATCAGTTCGGTCGCAAAGTTGCTATAGTGAGTTTTCTTGAGTTTACCAATAATCTAATTAATAGTATGCTAATCCTAGGACTATAGGATGCGTACGTGCGCCTTTATTTCTGTCGATATGAACAGCAGAAGCTAATTCACATACAGTTCTATGAGTATCTACAGTTTCTTAATCGCGGTCCGCTCTGATGGCCAGCAATTAATGAACGAATCTGGTGACACCACATCCCACCTAATGGGCATGTTCTATCGTACTTTACGAATGGTCGATAACGGCATCAAGCCTCTCTACGTATTCGACGGCGCACCTCCCAAATTGAAGTCGGGTGAACTTGCTCGCCGTTTCCAGCGCAAAGCCGAAGCTAAGGAGGGGCTCGAAGAGGCTAAAGAAACTGGTACGGCCGAAGATGTTGAAAAGTTCTCCCGCCGAACCGTTCGAGTCACAAAGGAACATAACGCTGAATGCCAGCAATTGTTAAAATTGATGGGTATACCCTACATTATTGCGCCGACCGAAGCTGAAGCACAGTGCGCTGTTCTTGCTCGAGCTGGAAAGGTCTACGCCGCAGCCAGTGAGGATATGGATACGCTATGCTTTGACAGCCCAGTCTTACTGCGCCATTTAACCTTCAGTGAACAGAGGAAGGAGCCGATCCAGGAAATCCACGTCGATAAGGTCCTCGAGGGGTTGAATATGGATCGCAAACAAGTGAGTCAAAATTTACTTCAACCAGAACTCCACGCACCGGACAAATACTAATTAAAACAGTTTGTCGATCTCTGTATTTTACTTGGCTGTGACTACGTCGATCCTATTCCCAAAATCGGCCCTAGTACTGCTTTGAAGTTGATTCGCCAATACGGTACACTCGAGAAGGTTGTTGAATACATCAAGAACGATTCCAAGTACACATTGCCTGAAGATTGGCCCTTCGAGGACGCACGAGCTTTGTTCTTCGAGCCAGATGTTCGCCCGGCAGATGATCCCCTTTGCGACGTCAAATGGGAGAAGCCAGATATTGAAGGACTGGTCAAGTTCTTGGTGACCGACAAAGGTTTTAACGAGGACAGAGTCCGCGCCGGTGGTGCAAGGTTGGAAAAGGCTACGAAGAGTTCGCAACAAGCCCGACTAGAAGGCTTCTTTAAGGTGATCCCTAAGACAGACGAGGAGAAGGCTGTCCATAAGCGAAAACTCGAGGAGCAGAACGAAGCTAAAAAGAAGAAGCTAAAGGAAGACAAAAAGGAGAAAGCCAAGGCCAAGGCAAAGCCCCGTGGTGCCGTGTGATGGTCTAAACGCATTCATACACGATTGGCACACTTTCTCTAGACTGGTTCAAACCGCTAATATGTGTTTCATCATCTGGGTGGAGTCGTTATTTAAGACTGGCGTTGCAGGCTCTGGAGGCTTTGTTTGAAAACTGGAGTTTACGGTAATGGGCAGGCAAGAAGTTGATACCAACAGGTATGAAAATACTGGTGCTTCTGGAATTAGCAAATGAGGAATGCCCCTAGCTATTAGCATTTTGATGAAGTTATACGAATTTATCAATGCTATTGATTGACCTTTTCATCTTTGCATGCAATTATCCAAGCCGTCTAAACTAGAAGACTTGGTTGTGTATTATCAATTGATGTAGGTTTCGAGCTTCCATCGTGCCCGGAAGAGAAAAGTGGCACCCCGCACGCGGGACGGAAATGCAACGCCGATTTCTACTCAAACATCGACGTACGGGAACCTTGACCGAGCACGGTACCGGTTTATACTTAATATTGCAATCATCTTTCAGGATTACCCTGGCTAAGATACATGGTGCGATACGAGAGATGGTTAACTTGCGACCCAGTCTTTTCAGGGGCTAAGGTGCACCACGTTTCTCTTACATCATGATGAGCTTAGTGCCATAGATCTGGGTTGACTCCATCGCCGACCAATAACACAAGGAGTAATTCAAGATGAGTTCATCGATTATTTAACTGAATGCTTGAAAGCAAGCATAAGGAATAGATATATTTAGATAGAATTGCCAATTCGGCACCATTGAATTATTGCGATACCACAGACGTGAAATATACACGAAACGACACCTGGGAATTTCAAGCGCACTCATAGTCTCGCATAATAGAATTATATGAAAATGGCAGGAAACGAAAAAATTCCTACGACAGGAAACAGGACGACACTTGCGTCATCCGTCAAGTCCTTCTTAGATCAACACCCGCAACTACGGCTGGGAGGTAACGAAGACTTCCATACAGAGCGACGGCACCACCTTGAAGTCTTCGGTTTTCATAACCTCGATAAGGAGAAGCGCGCCCCTATTAAACACGTGCATTTTGATGGCATCCGCGGCCGTCACGGCACAATACCCGTGAGACTGTTTTACCCGCAAAGTTATGAGGACGGCAAGAAGCTACCGGCACTCATTTATTTTCATGGCGGCGGATACACAGTAGGCAGCGTGGATGAATTCGAAAACGGACTGCGAATGCTGGCCGAGGCCGCGGACATGATTACTATCGGAGTGGAATACCGGCTGGCGCCGGAATTTATGTTCCCCACGCAGCTGGACGAGTACGAGGACGTGCTGCAATGGACGCGCGGCCCCGAAGGCGCGAAATTGGGAATTGATCCGGAACGGGTGTTAGGTGGGGGTGATTCTGCAGGCGGGAACATGACGGCAGCACTGTGTCTACGGCTTCAAGACTCCAAGCAGAAACAACAGCCGCTCAAAGCGCAGATCCTGTTGTACCCGGAAGCACGACTGCCGTTCGACACGCCGGCTGCGGCGGAGAACAACTCCGGGTATTACCTAGAATGCAACGGGATCTTCAGCTTCGCGGACCACTACCTGCCGCGAGCTCCCGACGCGGCGTACCCTCCCTCGCACCGGTACATATCCCCGGGCATGCAACCCGTCGAGAAGCTGTCTGGCTTACCGCCCGCGGCCGTGTTCACGTGCGGGTTCGATCCGTTACGGGATGTGGGAGTGGAGTACGCGGCGAGGCTGAGGAAGGCGGGGAATCGAGTTACTTGGTGCCATTATCCGGACCTGACGCATGGGTTCTTGCAGATGGCGCCGTGGAGTGGGGAGGCGGAGAGGGCGGTGTTGGAGGTGGCGAGGGTGATGAGGGAGTTGGCGAAATGAGCTTTTATATTAGGTGCCTAAGTTGTAGATATGGGAGTATTGCGTTTGGGGGCGCTTTGCCATATAGGAGGTTGGTTAATAGCTATTATAATAAAGGTTTACATTATGACTTCTAAGGAGAGGGAAACACGGCACATTGCTCGTCTAATATATGATTAGCTCAATTTCCTTTATTTGAAGTAACATTGAATGTAAGTCAACCTAACCTAGTATCTTCAGTTTAAATTAATCAAAAGAATGTCAACTTCGAAATCTGGATTCTATATATGTAAAAGCAGATACGTTTTGATTTAGTTTATAAAATAGAACATTGGTGATATGTCAGACTACTAATTGAGCTTACAGTTCAAGCTGAAGTTCAAGCTGAAGTTGATTGCTGATGCAAACAGTAGAAACTAGTAGCGTCTGGACCCACTTCCGCAAGAGTATTATCTCTGATTGGTTAACTCCTTGGTCTTCTATCTACTACAACACGTTCTTCGTTCCTTTCATGTCTTCGTCTCGCTCATACCCAGCCCCTTTGAAAGCGGCTAAAGACTTGAGATGGTTACATTCCAGTGTTCTACTTCAATAATAGGTATCTCTGCTCGGTCCCTGCATTACCTTACTTTTTCATTCGTCTAACACATTATCAGGCAGAGCACATGGTGCTTACCTTCATAGGTCGGTCTAAGTCACGATTTTTGCCAAGAATCACTCTAAGCTCTCCAGGTTTTCGTGGCTTACCTACCAGCAAACCTATAAGAGAATCTGCCTTATATCATATATGAGCCGGTTCTTATTAGGAGGTATCTCTCTCATATTGTTTGCTTGGTGAGCATATACAGCAGCTACTAGGATGTCTGGTTATCCTTTCTCTATCTTTCGGTACAATTACATCCAAACTTGCCCCCACCTCGCTGGCCCTAATGCGTTTGTTTTCTCTCTCTTCCTTTGTCGTAATTTCGTTTACACTACTATCCGGTATAATAATATTGTAAATGGATTTCGCTCAACTTCCAACGTCACGGGTTATGCTTTTTCAGACCTTCGCTTATTTTGTAGGAGGTCGACTATATGGTTGGAATAAGGATGGATATAGACCAGGAGAACCTTTCTAGCCGGCAATGTCTCCCAGTCGCTGACCAGTCACTCAATTTTATCTCACAACCTGGCCTGGACTATGACCAAACAGTATTCGAGTCTGAAACTCCACCTTCATACCATGCAATTATCCCGAGCATCGAGGAGGATGGCGCAAACGGCTTAGAGGACGACCTGTCTGATGCACATGATCATATATGCAGACCAAATAAAATAAATGAGAATCACCCATACCAACGATTAAGGAATACTAGTACGAGTTTAGACACATCTTCGAGCGAGTTAGAGACGCATCCTTACGAAGGCCGTGAAATAGCTCCAGATCTGCCTAATGCAAACGCGCCTAGACAGAGACCTATTGTTATAGAAATACCCCAATCAACCCTAACTCAACCTAAGTCACTTTTCCGAGGCTCTAGTCCGTCTCCCGTACAGATTAGTGAAGCAGATGCTTTGTCAGCCCTATTCAAATCAACAAGAACAGGTCAATCGTTAGAAGGATATGTTGAATTCGATCTCCAGGACTTTTCTATATACCTCGACTCCGAGCTTTACCCTTGTGAACTAAGACCTTTACAACATCTCGCAACACGCCAATCTTCCGATAATTTTTACTTCGACGGCACTCTCGTTCATGGTGACCAACAGTTCCCTCTCAATAAGATATGTTTTCGTGAACTTCCTATCGGAAATTATGGCAGCGAGGAACATACGGTTGGCGATCAGATCTGGATACGCTCCCGATTAAATGAACAGAGGGGCCGTGAAATTTATTATAAGTTAAAAAACTCATCAACAGAGTACATAAGGTTCTATGAGCCGTTCCGCTGGATTGCCGACCTTACCAAGCACGTGCTTGACTATTGCGACCACTTGAAGGGGATTGGCCGTAGAGCCGCTCTTTATGACTTTAAATCGGAATTCAGCATATGGGCTTTGCAGAAGCATGGCCATTCGGCTACATTTGAACGATGGCATCTTGCTAACCGGAGCAATGATTTCCGAGGAGCGATCATTGCCAACATTGACTTTATCTGGAAAGAAGCACACGGTTTGGATCGTAAAATGGTTTCATGGCATAGACTTTGGGCTGAGGTTAAAACATTGGACCGATATAAGCCGAATCTTGGAATAAACAGAGCAGTATATGGAGAGAGTGGAGTAGATAGGAGCCCTTCAAGGATACGGAAGAATGGCTCGGTACCACCGACAATTGTGACTCCATACGTTTATGATTTGTTCTCTCACATGATATTCGGGAACGTCCTTAAATCGGTAAAACCGTCGGTTTCGATCGAGAAAAGGAGAGCCGCTTTTATTCAGACAAGCCGTCTAACCGAGCATTCGAGCCCGCCCACGGTCAAGCGGAACGCTTATGATCATGAACTATTTATTGATTCGATTAGAGAGGGAGATGTCATATCAACAAGGCCGGATGGCGAGAATACTGATACCAAATGGAAGAAGCAGAAGTCGAAGCATTACGAAGGAGAACACTTATGGTTCGGTCTTGTGCAGAAGATTCATCGATGGCCCAGAGGGAAGTGTTATTTTGACGTAATCTGGCTGTATCAACCCATCGATACTCCCTGCGGCGTCATGAAGTACCCCTGGAGTAATGAGCTCTTTTTATCCAACAATTGTACTTGTCATCATGGTACTGCAAGAATAAAAGCAGACCAGATTCTCTCAACCCACGAGGTTGAGTGGTTTGGGGAGCCTTCTACTTCGGCGGAGTTCTTCGTTCGCCAAACTTATCTGTCTGATGATTGCCGGTGGACTACTCTAAAGAAGGAACATCTCACGTGTGAAGAGGACAAATTTCACGAAAAAGTAAAATACGATATTGGAGATGCAGTCCTTGTTGAAACCGACCAGAAAGCACTAAAGCTCGAGACCTTTATTGTGGAAGAGTTCTTCGACGAGGGTAAGAGACGCTACGCTAGGTTGAGAAAGCTCCTACGGAGGAAAGAGGTAGATAAGAATGCCCCTAATTCACCTCCTAATGAGGTTGTTTATACGAACCAAATTATAGAAATTCCTTCACGCAGGATATTTCGACGCTGCCTGGTTAGAGCATTCCGCCCTGGGGAAACTATACCTAGCCCTTACGATTTCAATGGCACCAGCGACCTCTTCTTTATGACACATCAGGAGATTGAGACCGGAGAGGGTCAGATGGCTTATGTTCCCCTGGACATGGATTTGGTGAAAGGTGTGCGACTCGGGTTCGATCCTTCCCAAGGATACCGTTCGCAGAAACTACAAGGGCTTGATCTGTTCTGTGGAGGTGGGAATTTTGGGCGGGGTCTAGAAGATGGCGGAGCTATTCAAATGCGCTGGATCAACGACATCTGGAGTGAGGCTATTCATACGTATATGGCCAACTGCGAGCCAGACAAAGATATCACCCCCTTTTTGGGTTCAGTTGACGACCTTCTACTTCGAGCCATGAAGGGTGACAATAGCAAAGTGCCCCGACCCGGAGATGTCCAATTCATCTCCGCTGGTTCACCTTGTCCGGGATTTTCTTTGCTAACTCCCGATCGGACCACAAACGACCAACGAAAGAATCAGTCGCTTATTGCTTCTTTTGCATCTTATGTCGACTTGTACCGACCCTACTACGGGATACTGGAGAATGTGCAGCAAATAGTGAATACGAAGAACTTCCGCGACGCGTGCGTTTTCTCCCAGTTAGTGTGCGCGCTCGTCGGTTTAGGCTATCAGGTTCAAGTCATGTTTCTGGACGCATGGTCCTTTGGCGCGCCGCAGTCTCGCAGCAGAGTATTCCTCGTCTTTAGCGCTCCTGGCTTCCGAATGCCCAAGGCCCCAGCGCCGTCGCACTCCCACCCGCCTGGTACGCAGCTAACGAAGCTAGGCGAAATGTCTTGCGGGCGACCTTTTGACAGCAGGGTACTCTTGCCAACCCCTTTTAGATTCGTGACCGTGAGGGAGTCGGTAGGGGATTTACCTGACATCCGAGACGCTAAGCCGGATTTCTGCGTAGGCTACCCCGACCATCGACTTGGCTTTGGTTTTACGCCCCCGATACGAAAGCAACTTTCCATAATTCCTATCCAGCCTTGGGGTATGAGTTTTAGTAAAGCCTGGCACGGTCGGCCGGGGATGCCTCCTGTGATGAGCGAGTCGGACCGCCATCACCTGTTCCCCCCTGAACCTTCGGACAGAGTAATGAAGCCGTCTAAAGGATGGGGCCGGATCCACCCAGACGGCGTGTTTGGTACCGTCGCTACGAAGTGTCCTGTGACAGACGCTCGGATAGGGACTGTAAATCACTGGCAGCAGAGCCGTCCGACTACCGTCTTGGAAATCAGACGCGCACAGGGCTTTCGCGACGAGGACCTGATTGTCGGCACGCTGGCTTCTCAGTGGCGTATCGTCGGCAATAGTGTTGCGAGGCAGGTGTCTGTAGCACTCGGCCTCGCGGTTCGGGAGGCCTGGTACGGAACCCTTTTCGACGAGCCGCATCTACCGCAGACTGGACTAGCTTCAGTTTCGGATGGATTAGCGCGTATAGCTGAGAAAACGACAATCCCTTACTCAATCACGATAAGAGATAGTTTAGAGGATACCAGTGATGCCATTATACACTCACCGAGCTCCTCCAGTAATATACCTTCCGGGGATCTACTCTTACCGTCACCTACTTCTCTCCGGAATTCATCGTCTCCTACCCCTATAACGACTGATTCAGTTGAATTGTCTGATAGCGAGAAGGGTAGTCGGAAGAGATCGTCACTGTACGTTGAGACTCTGACTAAGAGGCGGAGGCTCTCCTCGGGGTATGAGGAGACGATTGAAAAGTCGATCGCAATTGGGCGTTCGGAGTGAAACTGGTGTGCTTAATGGTAAATGACTCAAGAAACACCACCAACTTGCTACGCGACTTTGGAAGTAGACTTCGCAGAACTCATGTGGGGCTTGGATATTTGATTCATCTATCCAGAATAGAGTCGCCCTTCGTGTTCACTAATGAGGTCGGATAGCCTGGATTATCAATTACGAAAGATGGTTCTGTATTCAATAGCATAAACAACTAATCAATATCACATAATTGAAGCCATGAATGTGTAATTAATAAGTAGTGATGTTGATTCCTAGGCTGTCTAAGCAGCTAGTATCCTAATCTAACGCATTCTCGATAAGAATGTGCTGTGGTAGCAATGGCAGTTGGTAGTAATATTAGCTATTGCTATTAGGCTAAAAATGAATTAGGGGAAGCTGCCTAAAGTGGCTGTTGGTACGATAGAGAGCTTCAAGGACTATATGGACTATATGGTGGTGGCAATAACTCATCTTCTTGACCTCTATGATGTGGGTCTCGACGCTGTGAGTTCCATATGAACCAGTTACCGAGACTAGTTGAGTCGTACCCACGTCCAGGCCGGGTCGTGTAGATATACTCCGAAAGCTTGGGGAACTGGAAGAGTACGGGCCACAATGTTGAACAGTCAAAGCATGGAGACATGTGAAAAAAGACATGCAGATGATGGATATACTGTAGTTGCAAACCCCTTTCCATACCCAGGAAGTGAGCCTGTCGATTCAGACACCGAGCCAGATGCTGTCTTATGTCGTCCACCCGCTCGTTCGACTCCTCTACGATGCCGCGCAATTCGTGTCGCTGTTTGGATTTCTCCAATCGCGCGAAACGCGGTAGCTTGACAAGCAAGTTTTGGAGATACTCCTCGGCTATAGTCATGGGTATAGGATCAGAAGCCATCTTTACGCCGTCGCTAGGTAGATTGGCGTCCTGCTGCAACTCGTGTCAGGATGGTGGTTTGATGTCCGAGGAAGGGATTCGTCCGATGCGTTTTCGGGAAACAAGGTTGTGGATTGGAAAGTGGTGAAGAATCCTTTTCAGATCCCCGGCGCTTTATAAGTAGGTAGCCAGGTGCTTTCCTTTTCGAACAAGAGGAACTCGTATCATTTTGCGGTCGTTGTCGTATGTGATTAATTCAATGCTAACCTTGAATCAGTATATCGTCAAGGGAATTGACATTATTGTATACATGGGTAGGTACCAAGGTATTCAATGATTGACATTAGGATATCAGATCGGAGTAAGTCGCCTCTACGTCTATCTGTGCACAGCTATCCAGACCCACAGTGAATAACTTGCAATATAAGATTCCATAAGCTCTACCTTGTCAGGGATCTAAGAAAGAAATCCTGAATATCAATCACACAACGAAGTGTTGGCTTGAAACTACAGAGTGCTATAACTCAGGGGCGAAGTTGCCTAATGAATTCATAGTTATTAACAACCAACTTTATCTGTGAAATAGAACCTATCTTCGAGCTCAAATAGCCCCTTAATCACCAAAGCTCCATGTAGCCAATAATTCATTTGTTCAGAGACGTCATTAGTCGAGAGAGGTTTACACAAATGTACAATCATTGAATATACTTCACCTTGGCTCCTACTTTGTAAGTGATAGGAACAAGTGCAATATACCTAGATCTATACAAATATGACTAATTACACTTCCTGGCGTACATAAAGTATCATACCGGCTTGCTACCAATCTTCCGAATCTATTCTGGCGTGCGATTTGTATGCCATTCACTCTTAGTGCACTGTCACATATATAAGCGGTAATTTCTTGGCAACAATTACGGCGTCACTTTTGCAAGATGTACTATACTGATTGGTTAAGGATACTACTTGTATCCTTTCTCAAGTAATGGCGTCCTTGCAAGATCAGTGATTATAGTAGGGTTGGTGGCGCCATGTCAGCACCGTGAGAGTTCACATTACATTACCGTTGTACCTATGCTACTTTTGTTGGGGAATAAGTATATAATTGATGAGAAAAGAGTAGATACTATATGCGTATAATGATAGTATCTAGGCCTGACTAAGTCCCTCTTGGATGGGAAAAGTAGAAATGCCATACGCTACTGTTGTTAATGGCATCGGGTTTAATGGCCGCTTCTATTTTCACCCTGGTGATTCCTATCGTGGCGCCTTTGTTTATTAGCCTCACCACGCTGCCGTTCCTGTGCATCTTGCCAGCGTTCGAGGTTTCGTATCGGTGGAAGCTCCTGTGATGGTGGTGGGCGTCGGCTCATTCGTTGGTACTGGAACACATGTCGCAGTACACTCATCTCCGCGGCAGGTCCCAGATTTAAGTTAACATCGGCATTATCCCGTTGAACCCACCACCATTGGAGCCAGTTGCCATGTTGTTGCGAATTGTATAGGCCTGTACGGGTTGTGCGGATGTATTGGCCAATTGTGGGCATCAAAAACGCATACGCCATAACGGTGAGAAAATGATTACTGCCCAGACAGAGCTCGAAGAACTGGCTAGCAAAGTGAAGCTGGGAGTCTTGAGCCATCGACAGGAAGAGACGATGGTTTTCGAGGGTCCTGGTTCTACCATCCTTCAGCCCCTGACCCGTGAGTTGGTGGCCGACAAGGTGTATGGCTCTAGATACCTCTAGGAACTGCCGAGCCTCATTTTGGAGACGGTAGTCTTGTATTTTACTCAGCAGCAAGTCGAAGTCTGGCCGATATCGATTTGCGGAATGTATCGCTGGGAGAGGAGTCGCCATCGTTGAGATAAGGCTATGGGGATATTACTCTTTTGTACTTGGCAAAGAAGTATGAGAATAGTATGAAGTAAAAGTTAGCGATGCGAAGATTTCATCAACACCGCATCGCAGAATTGTTGTTGGAAAGATGGGGAGGGATTGGAATGGAATATTTAATGCTCTATAGATGGATTTTCGTCTTAGAAAGTGTGTCTGCTACTCGAGCAGAAATAATCTGCCAGTTGTCCATTAGTTTAGTCCATTTGGTGAGTTGTGGTGAAATCAGGAGCTTAATAGTATATTCTAGGCATATGACTATATAGGTAGTGATCACAATACTTGGGTCACTCCTTCGTTGTATCTCATTTATTCTCCTTCCTGGCGTTAGCAATACTCACTACGGAACTTAGGAACACCTACATATGATACCGTCTAGAGAAAGTGAGGTACGTTGGAAGAATTAACGCAACTAGTGACAATGTCTTATGTTAAGATTACTTAGTAACATGATGTAGTGAGATGGAGCATCTGCCATACGCTTTTTTCTTATTCAGAATAAAAAGGGTTATTGCGAGAATTGAAATATAACGCATGCATGACCTTTGTGACTCCCGAGGAGTGATTTATTTATTCACAATGTACTACTAGTTGCAGATGTCTGGGTGTTGCTGTCTTGGTTGGTACGGGGCTTAGATACCGGGATTAAGGGGTATGATAAGAGGTACTCAACATATATACAATCGTCGCAATATCAAATGAGATTTAGCAAGACGAAGAGCATGTTCTATATGTATAGCTCCGGTTCCCGAAGCCACCTAGTTAGAGTTCCCCGCGGAACGATGAAATTGTTCCCATGTTTCTTACTTCGCCTCATAACAACAGTCACGAGCTTCGGGGAAGACTCTCCTTAACCAGGTAGGTACTTAGTTGAGACAGTGAAGAAGTGATTTTCCCCGAAGCCAGCGCTCCAAATTCTCTGCAGTCTCTTCGTACCAGGTGTGCATGATTCCATCCTCGACATATCCCATATGAGGAGTAATAATTAAGTTACTCCTCCCTTGAGTACCCCATTCAGTCGACCGCCAGGGACTATCAGCAGGTAGCGGCTCAATGTCAAATGTATCCAACGCAGCGCCTCGAATACGACCCCTCTGCAGCGCTTCATATAGCGCCTCGTCATCAATCAAGGGGCCCCTCGAGGTATTAATCAACAGCGCAGAATCCTTCATCAGGGCTAACTCCATTTTTCCAACAATCCCTCGCGACCGCTCACTGAGAACATAATGCAAACTGACCACGTCCGCCGTCGAAAATAACTCATCCTTGCTGACGGCCGTAAAAGTCGGCGCTTCGGGATCAAAAGCGTACCCACCACGCACCGGAAGCCCCACCTCCGTGGCTTTTCGGTCCGCTTTGTCTTGCGTGAGGTTCTCGCTCCAGCACACGACCCGCATGCCCCACGCCAAGCACCCGACCCTAGCGACGGCGGCGCCAAGACGTCCGAGACCGACGACGCCGAGGGTCGCGCCCGTCAATCCGATCGCGAGCTGCGACTGCCAGCTCTTCCTCGCGGCGTCTTTCATCGCGGCGTCGTCGAAGGCGACGTTCCGCGCGAGAGATAGGATGAGCGCCCACGCGTGCTGCGTCGTCGGGTGGCTGCCGCCCTTCTGGATGTCCAGCTTGGGCCGTGCCGGACGATGGCTCGACGATGGCTTGCCGTCCGTGCGGCCCCTGCCGGGCGCGGCGGCGACGCTGATGCCAAGTTCCGAGGCGGTGGCTAGGTCGAACGTTTCGAACTGCGTGCCGGTCGCCAGTAATAGCTTCAGATTGGGTAGTTGCCGGAGAAGTTCTCCTGGAAATGGCGTGCGCTCTCGCATCGACGAGATGATTGTGTACGGCTTCAGCCTATCGACGATAGCTTGGCGGTCGGCAGCGGCGGTCCGGGGGTGGTTGAAAGCAGGAAGGCTATCGTGAAAAGCAGTTATTGGGAGCTCTGACCTAGGTATGTGGCTGAAGTGCGGTCGCGCTATGTCTAAGTAGTCGTCGAGGATGGCCATTGATGGCGGGGGCGACGATTGAGTTGTGAATAGCCTCATCCCCGCTGCCCGGCATTGTGTCCGGGTCAGTAGATTGCGATACGCCATTCTTGCTGATTTGTGATTGTTTACTAGTACTAGTTGTCCTAATTCTTGACATCATTCCAATTTTCATTTCCTTAATTGACATCTTGAACATGATAGTTAAGGCTCACCAGCCAAGTGATTTAAGATAGGTAGGTAGGTAGTTAGGTAATCAAGAGATAGTAAGGGAATTGATTGTGTCTCATTCTTGGGCGCGGTTTGACGTGATAGGAGGAAAAGATGATTAGAACTGGGCTCCTCTCAACTAAACTGTTAGTTTGGATCCTTGTCGATATATTGCATCGATATTTCCAATGGAAGTGCTATAATTAGAGGTAGTTTTGATAACTGGAGACTTTCTTATGAAGCGACGTGTTCAAGGCAATAGTCTATGTTAAATAGGTACGCTGTGAATGTTAGATAGTAACCCTTAGGAATAACAACCCTGCCAGGTTAGTCGGTGAGCCAGCGAGTCGTAGGTAATATCTGAATTACCATACCTTAATACAATCGATCCTGTATCCTGATTGGACATTTCCTGCTTAACCGTGATTGAGTGACGTTTTCACTACATCCAAACTACCTGCAAAGTATCATGAAAGGGCCTTCGAAATGCTGCAAATGGAAGCAGCTGGTCAATTCAAAGGCGCACACCTACTAAGGCATCTAATAATAGATCACTTATTAGAAGAATCTATACTTTCGGTTGCTAGTCGGATCACGTTAGCGGTTTCATCAATCTCATTGCCGTTTGTTTCCGCATGCTCTTATTTACGGCTTCGAATGCCCCCATTCGGTAGATCTGTCAGCTAACTATAAAGATTCTAGTATCTTAACAGTTTCGGAATAAACTTGATTGATCTGGCTAGGGCAAAGGGTTGAAAAATCGGACGAAGGTTCATGTCTATGAGCCGATAGGACCCAGCGAACGTGTTTGGTTCCATCCAGGGGTATCAGACGCAGAGAAGATTTTTTTTCTCTTTCGCCGCGGAAATGGAGTAGGTCTTTTAACAGGCCTTCTAAAAGTTCTAGGGTTAGGTTATCGTCCATTCGGAGATTTTCTCATCAACCCCTGGACAGTATCGCAGTTCGGTGACGCCAGGCTGGCTAAACAGGTACTTTCTGAGCGCAGCCGGCTCATGTACTCCTATTATTTTCATTGTAAAAAGTGCGGTGTGATAGCACCTCTCGGCCCATCCATGCATTTCATCAATACATATCATACTTGTGCTTTCTCCTCTCTTCCATAGGCACATCAGTCGGGCACCGATAAGCGGAAATTACTCAGTGTTAATGAAGACATATATAAGGGGTGGTACATGAAGTGCGTAATCCATAGACATTCATGGATTTGTTATGCCATCGCTCTTGTCCCTTATTTTATCAGTCATGGGAACACGACAACGGAACATTTCGGCCGCCAGGAGAGGCTACCGTGTAGTTGGGCTCAGTGCTAACTCCCCCCTTAGAAAGCGATCGCAGAGAAGTGTTTGAACGCCTCCTATTCTCCTTATTCGAGCGAGGATAGAACTATAATAGAAGCCAAGACGGCAGAGCCTTAGATAATTGATGTTCTGGTGGAAATGTACACCTTCTTGCCTTTTTCAACCACCTTTTTTAACTACTGATTCCAATGGTTGATGTCCCATGAGTTTGTTCGGACCTGTCCAGGCTATCCTGTGTATTCGAGCTTGACGGTTTGCCGATTGGTCTGTTCAACTTAACGTAATTACCACCGCTGCCTACTTCCAAGAAGACGGCGAGCGCAGAACAGGTCTTCTTCAATCTAAAAGAGGAAATAATCCAAATGACATTAGGTCAAAATTATGGTGCCACTTTAGCTGATGGTTTTTGTACAACGCGCGCATAAATATTGAGAGGCAAATGGTAAATTAACTTAGAATCCCCCAAAACTAATGCAGAATATTCCGCACTTTGTCCTATTTCTGAAGACAAATGACGGCCCGTTGGGACTCGATCCACGATATGTACATATTCGGTTTCTACTACGCGGAAGCGAAGTTAGTGAGTGCCTAAGCCAATACCCTTTAGCCTAGGTCCGCCAATAAGACTCGTCGAATATTGGTGGCAGCCTCAGATCGGGGAATGAGCAAAACCAGGGCGTACGAAACTTGGAGTCCGAATTCCAGATTCAAGGCTCCGAATATTAGGTATTTAGCCCCCAATTGTCTACCTGGCGGAAAGTAACTATACCCATGTTTGAGAAGCGAGAAGCATAGGATCGTTGTGACGGCAGAAGGTTGGCAAGAGGACCTGGTCCAGATACTGACATGTGTATAGTTCTCGTACCCAATGTCACCTTGTGCCAGGTAGATTGGCTGCATATGGTTTACCTTTCGGTGCCTGCGTTATGTAACAGTCTGATTCTATCAAGGCTTATTCCAAACTGGAATCATAGAACGGTACGAGGGATCTACACGGATAACAGCGGAGCTTGCATAAATTCTGACTAGCAAAATGGGTGTGTCCTAGGGAATCGGTAATAGGACACCCTCTTGATAGGGAACGTGTAATAATTCCTCTTATATTTTCTGTTCAATTAAGCCTTTCCGCGATTGTAATAAACGAGACTGTTTATGAACAAAAGTAAATGAAAATAAAAACACTAGACATCGTGAGAAACTTTTAAATGTAAATGTCATTGCCAATGTTTTTGATAACCATTGTGTTTAACAGTTTAACCTATGATAAATTACACGACTCTTTTCCAAAGAAAGTATCATTTGTATAGTTACATGTATTCGTAAAAAGGCACTTTTGACTTCGATCCAACATTATAACGCTCAGTAGCGATGAACGACACAAAACGGACGAGTCTGGCGAGTACGAAAGTATCAACGCGTTACGAAACTGAACCGTGCCCAACATATTATTGGTCAGCGATGAGGATGGAGATGCCGAAGAGGAAAACGATGCAAGTCCCCTGATCATTTGGGCAAACCCGATTCTTGGTACTGCCCCACCCCCACCTTTTTTTTTTTTTTTTTTTTTTTTTTTGAAGCTTGGACAACGACCAGGCCATGGTTTTATGGCCATGGTTTCATAGCCATTCATTTTTTGTGATTCGTACTTAGTGGAGGATATGGCGGACCCTAGCCCATAGCTGGATATGGAAAACGCCATTTCCAAAATGGGCGACCACCTACTATACATAATGTAAGTTCGAGTCACAGGCTGCAAATGTACATGTAGTGTTGGACCTCTTGTTAACCCGTACGCAACATACATGCGCATGTGCATGCGTAGGTAGAGACTTACATAGCATGATCCACCATCATCATAATCATCATCTATACAGATGCAACACAAAGGGGCTGCAGATTGCAACTGGTCACACCCCAGTCATTCCTTTTTGTCCCGTTTCTGTTGGAGAGAGAGAGAGAGAGAGAGAGAGAACCTAGGTGTAAGAACCGAGTACGTGTGGCGACCGCGTTCCTGCTCGACAGCCATGCTTCAAACCTGCATCATCGCGCATATGACAAATGTTAGGTACCAACCTAAGACACCTCTAGATACCTTGAGTATGTATCAGCCTACCTACCTACTATTATATGGGTGTATACCCTATTGAGTTAGCCTTTGGATTATAAACTGCATACTAAGACTTCTAAGATCTTGGGCTCTACCTCCAAATACTCAACTCAATACTCCCTTACCATCGCGGCGCCCGACCGTATTAACCATTGGGGAGATACGGAGGCGCGTAGTCTCCAAGATCCGTATTATGTAAATTACCTTGGTATCTGTTCGAAGACAACCCTTCTATATTCTCTCATTCACTTGGTAAATTGGAGTGGGTCTCCTACCTGGTTTATCAAGTCGTCTCGACAAGTTCTGCTTGACTCTCCATTTCGCTTCCATCTCCTGTTACTCGATTTGTCCTCCTGCACCAAAACCTATCGATGCAAATCTCTTTTTCCGTATACATATCTTAAACCTCGCAGATATAGGAGTATCATCATTAGTTGGCTACGATGCCGTGCCTACAAGTATGGGGTACAAATAGCTTGGGAGTTCCTATCCCATCATTTCCCCTTTTTCATATCAGCTGTCCCAAGTCAGGTTTCTATCCTATACATAATACTCTGAGAGGGGAATCTCTTCGGTAGTAAATCATCTAATTTCGCTACATTCTATTGCTTCAGCAATCCCCAGCCTCTCTAGTACCGGTACTATCAAACATGGAGAAAAATCAGGTTGAAAAAGACACTCAGAAACCAGCCATGTACGTATAATCCGAGGCGTTTGCCTGTATTCACCCCTGGAAAGACTTCTTTACGTCGAATAGTTGTTATAACTTATCACTAGTCTGACGCTGCCCAAGTTTTGAACCATCTCAAGCCACTTCCGAGCAAGATAGTCCCTCCATAACTCTAATGCCCTCCCCGAAGCTCGGCGAATCGAACCCAAGAGACCACACCAAACTCCTTTCCTTGGTGAACGATATTCTTGCCGAACAGGAACAAGCTGGCAGTCCGCCATCAATGAAAGCACCAGTCGAAGAAAACCGAAGACATTCTCCAACCGACCAAATAGTCCAAGGCGCGGGGTCTCAATTTGAATAATTCTCAGTCAATACGACTGGCAGGAAAAGACGAAGCTTTAGGTACTTTTAATAATAGTCCCACAGACTGCCGAAAAGCCCCTACGTCGCTGAAACCGGAATTAGATGCATCTAAAACGTCCTTAGATGCGATGGGGACAGATGCAATCTATGTCCCCGAAACGGTTCAAGACATACAACTCCAGGAACGAGATGCAGTGCTTGACTACATAATCGGAGATAAATCCACAACGCGCCGTATAACTCCCCTCGCATCAAGGGACATACCCTATTATACGATATTTCCTACCCTTATTCACATATCGCGTCACCCCTTTTTGATTTTGAGCTTCTTTCCCCTTGCATTTCAGCCCGGGATTGGGTCTTCCGTATTTTCCTTGGAAGGGTTATTACTGAAATACAAGGTTATCAAAATACTGGGCACTTCTATAGCTCTTCCTTTTCTTTCGATGATTTGAGTTTACAAACGAGAGCGTTATAATGTTTAGTAATACTTCCTCACTAATAGTCTACGTCGGAAAAGGGATGAGTCTTTTTATTGTGATGAAAAGTTGGGCAAGCTTCTCGTGGTTAACCTTTAATGGGGTTGAATTGATTGGGTGTTAATAATTTATTAATTTGACTAATGCGATTTCTTTTTAAAGTTGTATTTTTTTATGAGGCTCTGCGGGGTAGTTCGTATTACATAAGTCAACGAAGAGGTACCTGCATTTTAACTTTTTTTTTCCTCGCTTTTTGAATCAGCTCTCGTTTTCATCCCTTCAACATTTATTAATCAAGTAACCATAAGTAAAATTAACATCCTTCATAACTAGGAACTATCACTAAACAGTATCAAGTGTTACGGAATCGTGATATATAATATTCAAAGAGCGACAGCAAAGCTCTTTTCAATCCATAGCAACTACCTCTAGTTACCATAATTATCATGATGTCTTTATATACACCAGTTCTCTAACCTAGCAAGTTGGTTCGTGCTTTGAACATACTAGGTAACTTGATGCCGAGAGCATACCTTGCACGTATAACTAAGCAGCCGGGATGCCGACCCCCCATACTCGGCTATCTTACTCCAAATCGAGTTTTATACGGCATGGCTTATTCTGTTTGGAGGATCTTCACCTCCGAGTTTGCGGGGAAAAGACGGAGTCACGATTCCACGGCCTCGTGTATAAATATACCGAAAGCGCCTCGAATTGGAACACCAAGCTAATTCTCTATGGATAAGATCTACTCACCCGTAGTCCCCCGATTTTAGCCTAAAGACAGTATCTTGTTCATTAACCTGGCTCTTGGGGAATGGGGTTTATCGTCTCCACAAGCGAGGTCCCATAGCGTTGGGTAAACAGAATGTATAAACACCAGGGCCCCGATGTCTCAGATGTAGATCTCTATACGCATCTACATCATGGTCAAATGGGCCAGGTGAAGTAAAATGCGCGGACTCTTGCTTTTCGCTACTCTCGGCCTTGCGGCTGCAGAGGACGGGCTCAACGCGTGGTTACGATATGCTCGATTACCGCCTGATATTGTCAAACAAGCTACTGTTCCTCCCAATATTGTCGCTCTCAATGCCACGGAAATAAGCCCTGTTTATGTCGCCGGTAAGGAACTACAGAAAGGCATCAAGGGAATTCTCGACAGGTCACTCAACGTAACCCACGAGGCTAGCGAAGGCCCTTCTGTGGTCGTGGGGACTATCGCTGCCTTTAACAACTCCGGCATTTCGATCGAGACGCCCGAGCTCGAGGAAGATGGTTTCTGGCTTAGTATCAAGGGCGATACAGTTGAAATCGTAGGTCAGAATGAACGTGGCGCACTTTATGGTGCATTTGAGTACTTGTCTATGCTGGCCCAGGCGAACTTTACTGAGGTCGCTTATGCGACAAATCCCAGTGCAGCAATCCGATGGATAAACCAATGGGACAATATGGACGGCACTATCGAGCGCGGCTACGCTGGCCCGTCTATTTTCTTTAAGAGCAATGCTCCGGTATCCAACGTGACGCGAGTCGCCGAGTACGCTCGTCTATTAGCTTCAATTCGTGTCAATGGAATTGTCATCAATAACGTCAACGCGAATGCTCAGATTCTGAGCGACGCTAATATGGCGGGAATAGCTAAAATTGCTGATGCGATGAGACCATGGGGAGTTAAAGTCGGTATCTCGCTCAACTTCGCGTCACCTCAGACATTTGGTGGTCTAAATACCTTCGACCCTTTGGACAAGTCCGTCATCGCCTGGTGGACCAAGATCACAGACAAGCTTTACCAACATGTACCCGACCTGGCAGGTTTCCTAGTTAAAGCTAACTCCGAAGGCCAACCTGGTCCGCTTACATATGGTCGCACACTCTCTGATGGTGCTAATCTATTCGCGAAAGCCGTTAAGCCGCATGGCGGTATCGTTATGTTCCGCGCCTTCGTCTATGATAATCAGCACCTCAACGAGCGGAACTGGAAAGACGACCGAGCGAATGCGGCTGTTGACTTTTTCCGTGGGCTTGACGAGAAGTTCGACGATAACGTTGTTGTCCAGGTAAAGTACGGTCCGATTGACTTTCAGGTCCGGGAGCCACCGTCGCCGCTTTTCGCGCACTTGAAGCAGACGGCTTCTGCTATTGAGCTCCAGGTCACGCAAGAATATCTCGGTCAGCAGTGCCACTTGGTTTACCTACCACCGCTTTGGAAGACGATCCTCGACTTCGATCTGCGCGTGGATGGTGAGAAATCTGTCATCGGGACTGATATCCTCTCTGGGAAGCGATTTAATAAGAAGGGCCTTACGGGTTACGCAGCTGTCGTAAACGTCGGCCAAAATGCCACTTGGCTTGGTTCACATCTCGCTATGTCTAACTTATACGGTTATGGTCGGCTGGCTTGGGACCCGACGGTTAATGAGGTGGAAATTTTGGAAGACTGGACGCGGCTGACATTCGGCCTGGACGACACCGTTCGTAAGACTATCACCCGCATGTCAATGGAGTCTTGGCCGGCGTATGAGAATTACACGGGCAATCTAGGCATTCAGACTCTTACGGATATCACGGGACCGCATTACGGACCAAATCCGCAGTCAATGGATAATAATGCATGGGGACAATGGACTCGAGCCGACGCATTTAGTATTGGGATGGACCGTACAGTTAAGAACGGTACGGGCTATGCGGGCCAGTACCCGACTGAGGTTGCCGCTGTATTTGAAGAGATTGAAACGACGCCGGACGATCTACTTTTGTGGTTCCATCACGTTCCCTACACGCACGTATTGAAAAACGGCAAGACAGTTATCCAACACTTCTACGATGCGCGTATGTAACATTAAACTAGGGGTTTAAAGTTGATTAACTACTAACCACCTCGCAGACTACGCAGGCGCCGAAACAGCCGCCACGTTCCCGACACAATGGGCTAAATTAGAAGGGCTAATCGACAAACAGCGATTCGACGAGACAGCCTTCCGGCTGACATACCAAGCGGGCCACGCCATCGTCTGGCGCGACTCTATCAATCAGTTCTACAACAGCCTATCCGGGATCGCTGACGCTCATGACCGCGTAAACAACCATCCCTGGCGGGTAGAAGCCGAATCCATGACTCTGCGCGGGTACCGCGTGACGTCTGTGAACCCGTTCGAAGTTGCCTCCGGTCTGCGCATCGTGCAAACCGTCGGGAACTCGAGCTCCGCAAGCGTGTCTGCGAAACTCAACTTCACGGCGGGTACGTACGACGTAGCAGTTGCGTACTACGATTTGTACGAGGGCAAGGCGTCGTACGAGTTATTCCTGAACGATAAGAGTATCGGGTCCTGGGTTGGAGATAATGAGTATAAGCTCGGGTATACAGTGACGAGGGGGATTGACGGACACTCGGCGACGAGGATCACGTTTAAAGATGTGGATGTTAAGGAGGGCGATGTCGTGCGCGTCGATGCTAAGGCCAATGGTCGGGAGACGGCGCCGCTGGATTATATCGCTGTGCTGCCTCCGGGAGTCGTGGACTGATGGTCTCGATGTTATGTTGTGTAATTTATTAACAAGCTTTCGTATTTACCGCCTTTACAATAAGGAATCTAGGTTGACTGCCGTGGATATATGTAAGAACTGAATCCGACTCTACTGGCTTTCTGTATTTAGTCTTGATTTAAGTTATATACATCTTGTAGAAGGCTTGAGAATAGGTACCAGATAACGAACGCTATTGCATGCTTACAATTATACCGTCCGATATTAGACTTCAGTGCGGAACAGATAATAGAAGCTCGCAATAGCCCAATCCGATTAAATTGGGGTTCAGGACTTGGTATATCTTAGTTATTTCCATTACTCGCGCGACCCAGATCACGTCTCACTCTCCACACTTTTGAGCCGATGCCACGTTTCTGGTTTCCATGCAGGACCTCCACCCACGGAACCTGGGTTGCATCCGTGGACGCTGCCAAATCGTTATTCTCAGCCTCGGTAATATCACCAGGAGCATCCCCAGTATCCATCGTCTCGTCCACATCTACTCCATCGTCTACCTCTTCACGAGCCCGATAAAATAGCTCTTCGGTATAAGCCCAGCTCGGCGTATCAAAATTTCCACTAACAAGCACGATTTCCCCTCCTCTCGACGTAACTTCTTCTATCCTCTCAGCCTGCAAAGGCGTCAAAAGCTGGAGCACCCCGTTCTCGACGTCGATGCCACGAACAAGGGCTAAACCAAGAGAGTGGGAAAATCTTGGGTCAAGAGTGGTTCCATCTGTTGTATCTATGAACGGAATGCCCTCCGGAGTCCTAACGATAAGACTTTCATCTAAGCTTGAAAAGGACGGCGACATAAATTTATGGGACTCTTCATCGATCCCATCAATATCCATTGTATCGGAAGTGATATCAGCAGATGATATAGAATGCTTTTCAGGACGTCTGAATGCTTGTACATTTTCGACCCCTACAACTGCGAGAATTGTTCCATTGACCGCATCAGCTAACAGATCCACGGGCGTTTGATAATCATAACACATGATCCCAAATATCCCTCGGTCAGAGCCCCTATAGCTGATTTGCCAAGGAGGTACAGTTGTCAGTGGTTTGTCGTTCCACTGAATATAATATCTATGGGGAGTAGAACTTTGTTGCTCGGCGTGAAAGTACGACATAGTTTGCATTGAACGGAGATGTGCTGATGTTCTTGAGTTGAGTTGAGAAGCCTGGGAAGGCAGTGTAGAAAAGGTCGTAGTTTTGCAACATTCCTGTAGTGTCTCTACTACTTCGGCTGGGCCAAGCTGAGACATATATACCACTTCCGTAGGTCGTGAATTGGTGATGAGTGAGGTGAGCAGGTCAAGTCCGGTCCCTTGAATCCATCCCGGTGTGTTTATGATAAGGGGGTAACGTCCTAAAGTATTCCGATAGTGCGTCATAAGATCCATTGCAGCTTCAAGATACAGTTCAGGGTCTGAAGCAGGAGACATGGATGCTAATGCATGCGATCGAACGACTTGAATTTCCGAACTAGGAAGAGGACGACAGAATGAGGGACTAAACACAGGCTCAGTTAGGAGGACAAGAGCAACTTGGCCGGCAATACAATATTCGGGTTGCCCTGGGTCGATATCTAGAACAGCTACTCCGCTGTGAAGTTTGCGTCTAGTGCTATTCAACTGATCCGTAACGAGTCGGTTGGCAAGTAACTTGCCAAATGTGGATTTCCCAGAAGACTTCGGCCCCGTAATCATAAACGAGCAAGGCTTTGTGCTAGATATGTCAACCAATTTGGCGATCTCCCTATTCCACTCCGGTGGAGATACTAGATCTTGTAACATTGTCTTCTTTGGGCCATCTGCCGAAGTATATAGCTATGGGCACAGTCAGCTCTACGACTCTTCCGAAATACCTCAAAGTGTACTTACTATGGTGAATGTTGAACTGGATGAAGTATCTTTCTTATTTGTCGACATATCAGGTTCGTTCCAAAGCTTCCTGAACTGAGGAGCAAGCCTCCCTAAACCTCTTATACCGGCGGTGGCCGGATTAGGGAGTAGTTCTAGGCTCGCATTATCGGAGCATCTAAGGACAGGTAGTGCATGGCAATGCGGTGCATCTACCCAATGCACCTTTCCTGAATTTCTTAATATCGCGCCATTAAGAGTTATCTCACCAGATGTCACTCGTATGCCGTAGTTGCCAAGAATAACCAAGCGCTGCTATTTGTGAGCATGGGTGTTTAAAATAGTGAGCAAGGGAAGTATACCTCTCCATCAGATAGTTTTAATAAAATTCTATCGCCTTTTCTTTTTTGATAGTTGCTTTTAGATGGTTTAAAGTTAGAGAGATGGATTGGTAATATTTCCGTCGAGTTGACCAATATTTCATCATCACCTATAGAGGGTGATGGGCTTCTAGAAGAACCACTGGGACGGCTGGGGACAATGAAGTTATCTTTTGGTGAAGGTGAAATTTCTGGCAACGTGCCTTTCACATTGGCATTGGCACTGGCACTGGGTTCGTTATCGACACTCGAGGGTGTTCGAACACTTAGACCCTTTCTAGTCTTCTTAGAATTTCGAGTAGTGCCAACTCCTGAAGTATTTGAGGCTGATGGGACTTCGGGGGCTAACGTAGTCTCATTAGTTGTGTCTACAGTAGTTGACGTATTGGTGGTTTGCTGGTTGAGTAATCTTTTACGAAGAGCAAAGGCGCTCATAGCTAATAAAAGATATAAGCATTTATCTACGCATAGAACTGTGATTTATAGTGATATAGTTTTCGGGCATACCTTGTGAAGGTTCTGGTACATTCAACTTCCTCTTCTTGTTTGTATCCATTGTATGTTATAGGAATGAAGAATTATAGAAAAATGTGAAAGTTTGGTATTAATTAATTAGTTGAAGGTTATAAACCAACTTCCGCCAAGTGATAAAAGTTCCTTCCACACTTTGAAAATGTGGAGCTTATGCAGGTACTACTTCCATGCAACTGAAGTACCTCTGCGGAAGCTGTCCGGGCGTGAAACTTGAGGTTTTTTGGGAAAGAGCGCCGGACCTATAATATTCCGAAAAGCTCAACTGGAAGGTAAAGTCCAGTCTATAGGTACTTTGGTACTGACTGACCCCCACATTAGGTCCCCGCGACTGCCCAGATAAGGAAGCGCGCCGCGTCTAGGATTAAGAAGCTCTCCAAAAAATTTCAATGCCGGGAGAACGTGAAGAATAGTTCATCCATTACTTGTAATACTTCACCTTTTTTAATAATCCCAACATCACAACGTCTTCAATTTGCACTTCTCTTGCAGAAAATTTCCTAAAAAAGCTTTTCAAAGAGAATCGCCGAATTGAGAACCCTTCTGCTTTTATACGTGCAGAATTTATTTTGAATTGTGCATTTCCGTCGCATTCTACCCTCAACCTCATTTTCACTCATATCTTTCGACCGGCGTCTTGCACCTATATTCACAATGGCAAAACACCGTCCGCGCATCCCAATGGGATCACTCAGTGATATGGCTTCAACTGTTCGCGACAAGAAAACCGCATCTAAAACTAACCCCCTTGGATCTACTCAGTTACAAAAGAGCCAAAAGCTGGCCAAGGATACCAGTAGCGATGATGACAGTGGCAGCAGCAGCAGCTCTGATGAAAGTGACCGAAGCGGAAGCGATAGCGATACTGATCTCGAGGCTGCTAAGAATAAGTACGCTGCTAAGCAGGCAACCAAGCGCAAGGCTCCTGAACCTAAAGCGAACGCTACAAAGTCGCAACCCGTTAAAGCTATACCGAATGCAAGCACATCATCTTCCAAGACACCTGCTAAGACAGCGACTTCTACCAGTCCTGATGATTCAGAGTCTGGCTCTGATTCCGATTCCGATTCCCAGAGTTCGGATTCCAGTGATAACCCGGCTAAGAATGGGGTTGTAAAAGGGGGAAGTAAAGATGAAGACGAGGCAGAGAGCACATCAGATGGCGAGAGTGATGATGAAGAGCCTAAGAAAAAGCAGACTTCTAAGGCCGAATCTTCTAGTGATGAGGCTAGTGACAATAGTTCTGATGATGATGATAGCGAGGACACAAATGCCATGGAGATAGATAGTGGAGAGGCAGCTGTTTCCAAAGCCAATGGCAATAACCCTTCTTCTCAAGTGTGAGTACTAATAGGGCTGCAGCGTCTGTCTCAACAAACTGTAAACTAACGTGGTTGTGCTAGTTCTCGGCCTGGTTGGCTTGACAACTCGAACTTTGTGCTTCGAAAAGCTTCATCTGATAATCCCGCCAAAGAAGTTACAGAATTTTTCAGCAAAGCCAATTTGGAGGGGAAGCAAGTGTGGTATTTCACCGCACCAGCATCGCTACCAATTACCGTGCTCAAAGACATGGAGATTGACCTGTCCAAGGCAACTACTGGTGAAGCATTACTGAATCATAAGGGCGATGAATATGGCCTAGATCTCGAGTCTCACGCTACTAGCACACAGATTCAGTTGCTTATCCCTTCACAAGGTGGCGATAGCTATGCTTCTTGTAAGTTGTGCCTCTTCATCATTCGGGATTTCGGACCGTAATTAACAACTAGAAGTGAATCGTGGAATTGATTCAACTGTGCACCTTCGTCGCATAGCCAAATTCGGGCCTGGTGGCACTGTTAGCGCCACTGCGACTGAGAATTACGCACCGATACCGAAGGCCATTCGAGAGCAGCCACAGGGTCTAAGACCACGTTTCACTCCTATTGGTGTCCCTACCCCACAGGTACAACCCTCGACATCTCGTCCTGCAGCTGCAAAACAGGCTGCTTCTTCATCTGAATCGGAAAGTGAATCGGAGAGTGACTCGGATGATTCGCCTGCCCCGGCCAATACAAAGCAATCCAAGAAGCCAAATGCTGCCAATGGGAAGCTCAAGCGAAAGGAGCCCGAGGGGGAAAGTAAATCAACTCCAACTCAGACCTCTCAATCCCAGGAGAAGTCCTCAAAGAGACCGAAGACCTCCAAATCTACTACTAAAGTCTCGAGTTCCAAGGAAACGCCTGCCCCATCCCAGACCGCAGCACAGATACCTTCGACGCCAAATGGCACTTCTAGCAACAAGAAGGCGAAAAAGGACAAATCAAAGTACTCGGTACAGCCGACGAAACAAACCCCGGTCCCCGTACCCAAAGTTTTTAGCATGAACCGCTAAGTTGGGCAGTACTGGATGGATTTGTATAGCCCACAATCTTTTTCAGTTTAGGCTTTTATTTGGACATTTTGTCATGCTCCTACGCCCGGTCATGAAATGGTAGGCCCCGTCTGCAGACTTAGCTCGTGGCTTTACAGTATACGTTTTGTTTGCGTCCAAAGGATGGCCTATTATCAGAGATGGGAAGAATTCAAGAAGTGTTCTCTTGCCAATATAACTGGCGGACTTGGGTTCGTTTGCGCATGGCTATCCCTACAAATAGTTGACCTATGGCGGCGATGGAACGTGGAGTTGTGATAATGCGTGGCCTCCTCGCTCTTAGTCTCGAGATACCACAGGTGGTTTATCTGTAGCCTTGATCTTTGTTTCTGAGCACATCCCAGTAGAGAGAGGATGCGGTTGGACAGGCTAATGCCACAAAAGTACCAGGGGAAATCCAATGGATTTGGTGCATTTCGTCGCACACACGCTGTGATTTTATGGAGTAAACAGGTATTTAGAGAGGTACTTGACTTAGGTAGTCTTAGGTACCCAAATCTAATGTGTTCAATATGCTTCTTGGAAGGGTTTTCAGATCAAATGCCATGTCCAAGGTACTATTATCAACCTGCTGTAAATGGACCTAACCTTGATTGCCAGATCCTTATTCGGTTTTTACTTGGTTTAGTATCACTTTTTCAACATCTTAGGTACCTAGCCTACCTCTTTGCCTATAGTAGCTACACATCAGTAGTGCTTAGCATATGCTCAACTTCACGAGACTCTATCTCCATTATATTACCAACTTCATTGCGAATAGAGAGGATATTCACGATCCACACAAAAATAGACGGGTTCGTGGCAATATGGAAAATCAAGTAGTCATGATTCATTTCTTCTCATTCCTCATGTCATTTTAGTAATGCATACTCTCATCACACGTACAACTAGGCGTCCTCATGATACCAGACGCGAATGAGATCATGACCATGGACCTAAATGTATCACATTAGCTTATTGTCCATTAGATAGGTACTGTAAACCACATGAGACAAGTTGATAAGAATAAAGCTGCATCAGATAGGATAGTTATGCATCAATGAAGATCTCAGCCCCGTCTTGAAACATATTTTTGACATAGGTATCATCATAACAGCTAGAATATGAAATGAAAAGTTTAGGGAAATTTTGCAACATACCGAGAATCATGAGTGCAGCCAATCAGTTGGAGGTAACTGCACTACCTAGAGACTCCCAGCCACTGACGTTCCAAGGAGCGACAAAGATCGCTGTTTGTGCATCGGCAACCTTGCCTGTTCCTGCATACGCCTCGGCAAGGTCCACCGCCCCTAGTTCTCCCCTCGGCGGTATAGCCTTGAGTGCCACACTCAAGGCCATATCTGCTGGATACTCTTCTCCGCTAACTTCAGCTAGTCTCGACCATCCGTGTGGGAGATGTGGATACAACATGACGTCGTTTTGAAGCTGTGTAAGGACATCGTCCTCTGTGCTGTTTTCCGATAGTGCAGCCACGGCGCGGAACACCTCTCCAATTTGGGAGTGCTCTGCATCAGTAACTTGATCGCTGGTACGGAGTGTTTGAAGCTCTGAGACAACAGCGTCCAGGGACTCCTCGTCTTCGTCAAGTAATGCTATGATGCCTAGGAGAAGGACGGACTGCACATGGCTTAAATCCTTCTCAATCACGTCAAAAAGAATGGTGCGGGCTCTTTCCCGGGCTTCATCCGTACCGGTAGCCCACAGCATTTGAGCTAGGACACAAACTGCATCCGGGTTGCCGTTAGATTCACCTAGTGCAGTTTCGAAATATGACACAGCTGCATCAACGTTTTTCGAGAAGTATTCGGCCAAACCGACCGTTAAGTGTGCTGATAATCTCGCCTTTCTACGTTGCTCGGCTGTTAATTCGTTTGCGGACTCATCGCTGCTTAGTTGTAATGCCATTTCCCCGCAGTCGATAGCTTCTGCATATCGAGCAGCCGAGAGATACGATCGAGCCAGGTCCGTTTTAGCTAGGGCAAACCGCGCGAGTGACTCCGCGGATTCAGTAGCTTCATAGCTCGCTTCTAATTTCTCGCATGCCTTTTCGAGAGTATCTATTGCTCTAAGACTGTCATCAGTTCGCTCCTGATACAGCGTCGATAGATGCTGATAGGTAAGGTCTTGAGGATTGAGGTGACGTAGTTGGCCGAGCGCAAATAGTGGTTGAATGAGAGACGAAACACCTAGATCCGATGGACTTGTGAGTATATAATCGAATAGAGATGTTGGGTATTGGCGTCTGGTTAATAATGAGGATGACTCTGAAATGTCCATTGCGTGAGTGAATAGGCCTCGAGCTTCTTTAGAATCACCGTAGAGAAGTGCGACGAAGCCTTGACCCAACCAGGCGTGGGCATAATCCGGATCATTGGACTGTGCTCGCGTAAAGGCTTCATTAGCAAGCTGTATGTCATTCTGGAGAAGTGCAAGAGCGCCGAGATTCGACCATGTATGTGCGCTTCTTTCATTGAGGAACAAGCTCCGGACAAATGCATGCTGTGCCACAGATGGATTTATTTCACTCGTAACAACACCTAGCGAGTTCCAAAATTCCGGATTCCCAGCCTCAAGCTCTATAGCACGTTTAAAGCACCGGACGGCAGCTTTCTGGTATCTACTAGACTGGAGTCGAACCTGAGAAGGGAGACAAAGGTGGGCACGATTCTCTGCCCAGCCCAGGTTATAATATGCAACAGCTTGGGCGTGGATGTCATTCGCCGACTCGTAAATTGCTCGCTTGTGGGCCAAGATGGTGGCATGTAAACATCGCGTAAGATCCACTCCCAGCTGCTCGTCATCTGGAAAAATGCCTTCGGCAAAAACAATTTCTTTGCCTACGCCATCGACGTCTTCCAATATAGCGTATGCAGACTTGTCCTCTGTGCCTAGCTCAAGTAGCTTCCGAAGGTTGTCAGTTGGAAAATCGTGTAGACGACTCTGAACGGAAGAAAAAATGGAGCACGAATCGCCGACAGCTTTCCAGAAATTGAACGTGCTAGTGATCTTCGTGGGCACCGTAAGCGCGAAGGATAAAGCATCTGTTGCCAACCCGATCGATTTGCCAAATACCCCTTTCTCTACGCAGTCTAACGCATTCTCAACCATCGTCTGCATCAAAGCTATGGCGACGCCTTCCTCTTCCGGTCTCGTTGAAATGACTTCATGGTACAAGGCGATAGCTTCATCAAATTCGCCAAGCTCGCGCTTGACATTGGCCAACATATACTTAGTAAACCAAGTATCACCGGTCTTGCTATGATCTATCTGCTCTTCCAGCTTCTGCGCAGCCTGGATTGCTTTTGTCGCGGCGATGTATCTGCCGGAATTATGATAACTTTCCCCTAGACCGACCCACGAATGGTAATCTTCGGGAGCTATCCGCAAAGCTTGCTGAAATGAGACGATAGCCTTAGCGTAATCTTGCTTGTTTAGTTCCGCTACTCCGAGTGCAGAAAGAGGCCAGCTGATTCCTTTCTTCTTCGATCCAGGAGGTGGTCTGACTCTACCCGAATCTACTACTCGTTGCGCCACCAATTCGACACGGTCCCAGTCCCCATCGTCGGCAAACGACCGTGCCAACCTCTCGGCGGACTCGACTTCTGCTGAAGAAAGCTCAACAGCCTTAAGAAAGCATTTGCGAGCCCTTCTTTTATCCTTTGCGTAATCCGCATAGTACATACCCAGGCTGCTGTATGCCGGGGCATAACTGAAATTACTCTTTATTGCATCCAAGAAGTACGCATACGCACCGCTTCGACTTTTTCTGGCGGCCTTTGAGGGGTCGAGGTTCCATATGCAACAACCCAAACGATATTGTGTCTGGGCTAACAAATCTTTAGAAACCGAGGCACGCATCATCTGTGGTAACAGTGACTCAAGTTCGGCTTTACCACGTGCATAATCACCCTTCAATGAAAATAGCCATCCAACCTCTGCACGTACACGGAGATTAGTACTATCGCCCTTGAGTGCGCGCTCTAAGAATTCGATCGCTCGATCGAATTCCTCCTCTTCCTCGTAAATAAGACCAACGCCAATCATAGCGGAAGTTGACGTTGGATCTACTTCAAGTATCTTGTCGAAAAGGAACTTCGCCTCGCCATGGTTTCTTGGGGATTGATAAAACACTAATGCAGTGCCTAAATAGAGCATAAATGCTTGGTTGGCATTTGTAAATACTTTTCCGGTCTTTTCGGTTTCTGTGATCATAATTTTCATGGCCTTCCTCATGAGCTCGACGTTACTTTCATGCTCTTCCAAGTGCTGGTAGTATTCTCCCATTAACCTGTGAGCGAGCAATGAGTTCGTAGTCGAAATTCCCTCTGTCATCATTAAGAGCCTGTCTTCATCGGTATATGGGACCACCGATGTTGGCGCACCGCCGTCCTCCTCATCTTCGCTTTCGTCATCCGTCCCAGGGGTAGGTGCAGGTGTCGGAGCCTCTGGCTGCTTTTTCGGGAAAGGCGATATCTCGCTCGTCATGAACCCGGTCAAGACGCGATAAAGGTCACTATTAGGGAAAAAGGAGCAATATTCATTGAGCACGTTGACATCCCAATCCTTGATTTCTTTATGGTCCTGCCACTCAATTGCGATATCCCAGGCAAGTTTGAAAGGGTGCTTTATGATAACCATGTCATTTGCAAGCTTCTGGACTACCTGGAGCTCGTCGGCTTTATTTGGAGCTGGAGTAACCAGGAGGCGGTCATATCGAAATTGAAGCAATTTCTCTTCGTATTGGCGCCTGACGTCGTCATCTTGAGTCCATAGGATGAGCTGCTCGTAGATCTCGCCTAATTCGCTCTGGCATAGGACTTCGCGATTAACCTCCACAGTTACCTCGCTGATTTTTGCGCCTAGTCTTGTGCGACGTTCGCCAATGAGCGTATTGATGCGTTTCTTCTCGTCAACCTCTAAAATCTGGGCTATCGTTTCGTAAGTTTTGGCGGGGTGGGGAACACGGCCCTCGAGAGCGGGATAGATGGGACTATCTGGGAGTATGAGACGAAGGGCCTGGACGTATTGGGCTCGATCACCACGGGTCCGTGTAAAGTCAATGAACTTGTCAACGACATCTTGGCACTTGTACATCTCATTAGCATCCCTGTAGATTTCAGCAAGCTTAAGCGCAGCTTGTTGATACTTTGGGATAGCTTTGGGCCCTTGCTTCTCGTAAATCTTGATCAGGCCTTGCCAAGCTTGAGCGTCGGATCTAATGCCAATAGCTGTCTTGTATGCCTCTTCGGCTAGATCTTGCTGATTCTTCTTATCTAAGGCGAATGCCTTAAACACATGGCTAGTATGAGTGTCAGATTCTTCAAGTATAGATTGTGTATGACTGAAGGAGCTTAGCTACGTACGCTTGGTAAGACTTTGCATCTCTACCAATGACATTTTCGGCTTGCGATATGGCATCGTCCCATTTTTGTTGGCGTATAGCATCGTTAATAGCCTTTAGTGAGGCCTTGATGCTCGCCATCTTAGAGAGATCGTACGAGGAATGGTGAATTTCATATCTCGGGGCACTGAGGGAAATAGAAGTTACGTAGGTGCCTCGGGGTATTTCATCATTGATTCGGATTTTTTTTTTTTTGTTTTTCTTTTTCTTTTTTGGTAATTGGCCTAAGGCTGTTTGTTTAACGGCTGAGTTTCGGGCGTTAAGGTACATAACATAGCGGCTCCCATGTGGGTCCGGGAAAACTACGGGTAAGCCAAAAATCTTGGTATCGACTGCCATCTCAGCTCATCTGCAGAACTGCAGGTTAGCTGCAGGCTAAGCTCTAGACCGATAGCGGTAAAACATCGGACTTCTTACGTCCACTAGGGGAAAGTTAAAAGTTGGTAGCACGTCACATTGCCTTGTATTCGTCGTGTGTCCGACGGCTTGTGGATGCTATTTCCTACTTGTCTACAATCGACAGATCATTTCCTTGTCTTCTATTATCGAACCAACTCTTCATACAATTAGATCAGCAGTTGTTTCAACTGTCTTATACTGGGAGCCACTGAGTAGATGTATTTTTAATAGGTCGAAATCCAAATACTCGTTGCCATTATAAAGTCTCTCTATTTCCCTTGATTTTCCTTCTTCGTGATACTTCTCTCCTGCTCATACACTTTATTCCGTAACTTAATTCTGATATAATCTTGACATCCTCCTTATCGAAATTGATAAGGTTGTAGGATTTGTTGTTACTGTCATACGTCGTTTCGGCCATCGTCCCCCGAAAGCTCCGAATCGTTTAATGTTAAAGACTGGCACGGACGTCATTGGCATTTGCTCGGCGTCTTCTACCCCAAACGTAGAACAGTCTGGTCTTATATTTCTCCAAAGCCTCCCGTCTAGTCCTGTCTAGACATCCATTCCCGTTCGGTCCGACAGTAACTCGTTCGTCTCGTAACTCTACCCTTCCTCCATGGCTTCCTCTCTACGTCTGATCATCGAGGACGGTCAATTCCAAGATGCACACGGAAGACACGTCTTGTTGAGAGGCATCAATGTCGCAGGCGACGCTAAGCTTCCCAGCGAACCCGACGTACCCTCCCATGTTGCTCAGGATTTCTTCGACGGCGATAACGTTAAATTTCATAGCCGACCATTTCGAAAAGAAGACGCCCATATACATTTCTCCCGACTAAAGCGTTTTGGATATAACACTATTCGCTATGTATTCACATGGGAGGCCATTGAGGCAGCTGGGCCGGGGAAGTATGATGAGGTCTGGATTCAACACACAATTGAGGTCTTGCGGGCTGCTAAAGAGTACGGTTTCTATATATTCATGGATCCTCACCAGGATGTGGTACGTCACTCGCAACTTCCACTGCACTTAGGTGTCGACATACTGACTTGTGTAATTAATTAGTGGTCGAGGTACTGTGGCGGATCTGGTGCTCCCATGTGGACAGTATATGCTTGTGGGTTGAATCCCCAGAGCTTCGCTGCCACTGAGGCTGCGCTGGTTCATAATACATATCCCGAGCCCGATAAGTTTCCTAAAATGATCTGGTCTACCAACTATGTCCGACTTGCGGCAGCCACGATATTTACACTTTTTTTTGCCGGCCGAGATTTCGCCCCCAAATGCATAATAGACGGCATAAACATTCAAGACTATCTGCAAGGCCATTTCATACGTGCTTGTGAACATTTAGCGCAACGGATACATGAGGCTGGGGATCTCGAGAATGACGTTATCTTTGGATGGGAGAGTCTAAATGAGCCGAATAGAGGACTAATTGGGCACGTTGATTTGAGTGTTATTCCAAAAGAGCAAAACTTGAAAAAAGGCACATGTCCAACTTTTTGGCAGGCTATCTTAACGGGTTCTGGACGGGCATGCGAAGTTGATACGTGGGACATGGGAGGCCTTGGTCCGTACAAGGTTGGGCGTGCTCTGATCGACCCTCACGGCGAGATGGCTTGGTTACCAGAAGATTATGACGAATCCCGATACGGTTGGAAACGTGATCCGGACTGGAAACTTGGCGAATGTCTTTGGGCCCAGCACGGAGTATGGGATCCCTCTCAAGATACACTACTGCAAAAGAATTACTTCGAAAAGCACCCGACTAGCGGCGAAAAGCTCGACTATCATACCTTTACTAACACATACTTCATGGAATTTTATCGGAAGTATCGGGATGCTATCCGAGCAATCCACAAGGATGCAATTATGCTATGCCAACCTCCGACTCTAGAATTACCACCAAGTATCAAGGGCACCGCGGATGATGACCCCAAAATGGTGTATGCACCACACTACTACGATGGCATTACTCTAATGACTAAGAAATGGAATCGGACGTGGAATGTTGATGTCATGGGTATCCTTCGTGGTCGTTACTGGCACCCAGCTTTTGCTATCAAGGTTGGCGAGACAGCTATTCGAAACTGCTTTAGAGACCAGTTGGCATCCATGAGGAAAGAAGGGTTGGACTACATGGGTAACCATCCATGCATTCTGACCGAATTTGGTATTCCATATGATATGGATGACAAATATGCATATAAGACTGGAGATTATTCGAGCCAATCCGCAGCTATGGATGCGAACCATTTTGCTGTAGAGGGCGCGGCGATGGAAGGGTATACGCTATGGCTGTATTCAGCTACGGTGAGGCTTTGAATACTCAAATACTTCTATTCCACTTATTTGCTAATCTGTTACTTAGAACGACCATCAACGCGGAGATCAGTGGAACGGAGAAGATTTATCCATCTTTTCTGTTGATGACCAGACTTTGCCAATTTCCTCTGTACCTCGAACACCTGACCCTAACCAATCAACTTCAAGTCTATTGAAAACTGCTACGACGGGTAGTAGGAAAGAAGTAGAGGATGAGACTTCAGTCACACCTGGAAACTTGAAGCGTACCTTAACAAATCCATCGATATCATCATCCTCACCACCTAGTCCAAACCCCGAATTGACCAATGCGCCTGGCTACCGTGCTGCAGAGGCGTATGTTCGGCCTGCACCGATAGTTACGAATGGCCCAATAATAAACTACGGGTTCGACTTGAGAAATTGCAATTTCACATTGGAAATTGATGGGAAAAGCGCACCCTCTGATTTCCCTACGATAGTGTTCCTACCTGAGTATCACTTCCCCAAGGAGCAATGCACGGTAGTGGTCAGTTCCGGTAAGTGGGAAATCAGCACCGATGACGACGAACGCTCCTGGATCCAAAAGCTCCGGTGGTGGCACAGTGAGGGAAAGCAGACTCTTAAAGTAACGGGTTTGATACGACCGCACAACGCTTTAGCTGGAACGGCTGAGGAGGCTGGATACCTGGAACAATGCCAACAATCCTATGGTTTTGATGCTAAATCTTGCAGCGTCATGTAATCCACGCTCAAGGATTTATCAGAGTGTATCCGCCCGAAGTCAAGTACCTACATATTCACTACACGCCGGTGTGCTTGGTACTAAATGCCTTGGGAAGGTGTTCCGGCACCGAAAACGGTGACGAGGGTGTTGAGGAGAGTATGTTTGCACGACCTATATAATGCTAGGTATATAAGATGAGTAATATTGATCGAGATGCGTTCGACTGCATGTCTCTACCATCCCGAAAATCCTGCAAGGCACATCAGGTACCTTCATTTTATCAGCCAAGGTTGGGTATTAAATCGGCCCCCAAGGGCACACTCCAGACGTGGGTGGACATGGGTATATATGTGTGTTCTTTGGGGGCCAAAAGAAAACCAGCGATAGGATATTGATAGGCGATATTTGATTCGTGGCCACAAGCTGGTAAAGGAGGAATGGAGAGCCTCATGCAAGGAAGACTGCTTGGAACTTCTACGGCCTATCATTAAAACCCACACACGCACCACGAGGTAATTCTGTTTCAGGGTCCCTTTTCAGAAAGAAATAGTTAGAACCATTTTGGAATTTAATGACGACCCAACCCATGATTAAAATGTTAAAATGTTAAAATGGCAAAAAATGACTAACTAGTTGTGCCTTGAAACTTGTACGTCATTTCTTATAATATAATTCACTATATATTCTAATGCCTTCATTAAACAATTTGCATTATTCAATAAGAGTATTAAATAAGAGGAACACATGTGGACAGTGTACAAGTATAGGTAAGTATTGGGTACCTGCTGAAGTATTGATTTCTCAGCTTATCACCATGCGGGCATATGCGATGCACCCAGCACATCAAAGCAAATCAAAAGCGAATGAGATGATGCGCATCTGCACCTCGTGTGATGGGTTACTAACTTGTAGCGGCTACACAGTCCCGAAATTGCTTCTCGTAAACTCCTTTCTCCTTACTTTTGAAAGGGTAAGAGACTAAGAGTAATGATGTGAGAAATTAAAGGATGACATCCGCACTGTGTTGAATTATACATAGTAGGATGTAGACGAAAACGAAACGACATAGGCTAATGCTTTTATAATTGGTTTGATGAGATACGCGTCCTTTTGGTGTTTTGTCGGACACGATCTCTGCGCAAGCTCCCCTCAATATCACCAACTACTAATCCTGGTAAGCCCCCCAAAAGGGGGGATAAATAGAATTGAGAAAAAAAAAAAAAAGTTAGGTGTTTCCAATCTCGTTGACCGCACATGGAATTTCAATGCACGGAACATCGGAAGACGGAAACCTTGCAGTGCCAAGAAGTATACGAAAGTTGGTTTGAATGGAAGTTGCCAATTGGCAAACCGTTGCGCTTTTCAACTTTTTATGAATATTTACCAGGCGGTTATAACCACCTTACATTTATACAAAATGGGTTTTAGTAATTGGTAGGTACTAGGTAGCTGATGCATCGCGTTGGCATCAGGTTCTTCCATAAATACTGCTAATTATCTAGCTCACTATTTGATGCAATGTTAAAGCTTGTCTGATATTTTATCAGATGCTAACTACTTAGTACTATACTAGGTATTACGCTACGGACGTTGCGAAAGTAAAGAATGAGAACTGATATCGGCTACGTTTCATCGTGATATGTTCTATGCAGCTAAGTGTGCCGTATTTATGTATTATAAATGGAACTAAACCCGAATAAGTCACACACTAGTAGTCCCCACCTTTCAATCACCTGTAAGCGCGTAGCCGCCAACTTTTACACGCTACTGTACGAAGGTACGACGTGGAGTCCCTTGTGGAGGCAACTAACGGCCCAGACTTGGACTAAGACTGTCCCCTCCTATCCCATGTCTCTAACGTCCCATGTACTTACGCTACTTGCGCTACTTGCGCTACTGCGTTATGTAGAAAATATCCCCAAAGTAAAACAGCCCTGGCACCAGACACCAGACACCAGACATCAGACACCAAACAAACCCGACATTCGTTTCCAACGCTAAGGATTAACGGCGACGACTTGCTTTAACGTCCATAGATCAGACGTCAGCGACGAAGAAAACACCATATTTTATCTCGAATCTAATTAGTCAAATACGCAATCTCAATCTCAGTATCATGAAAACTGAATTCAGAGCCTAGCCCACGATGCTGGTTGCCGTTGATATCGCTGTCTTCCCCAGATCGTGACTGGGGCTTCTTGCTGAACTCTTACCTATTAACTTTTTTGCCTGGAAAAATTCGTTAATGAATTAATTTATTGGCTGGGGATATCTCTGGGTTGATTATCATCCTCTCGGAGGCGAGTCCTATCGAGTTGCTATCGAGTGCGAACGTTGAACTACAGGCCCCTTACCTCGACTCGTATCTCGACGATCTGATCCTATAAACCCCCCCATTGTGCCATTGTCACATCAGCCTCCTGTTTGTCTTGGCATCATTGTCTCTTAACCAAAATTCCCTTTGATCTACCAATTATCTAGCGTTCCCTTCGAGACCTACGACCGTAACCGCACGCACGATTCCCGATACGAACTTGCTGCTTTGTTGCGGCCATACGCCTAATTAAGGCGACTTATGTCGTTCTCTTCTGTTTCGCATACTCACCATGTATCAAAACACCCAGCAGAATCAGGCGCGGCCCTTCCAGGTCCCCCCGCCGCCGCCTATGTCGCCTCCTGTTGCTGGTCAACCTGGACAACTGAATACTATGCTAAATATCCCCCCTCCGCCGCCTAGATATCCGAGTGCACCGACGACGGCTGGTGGCGTCATGCTTCCACCACCTCCCGGTCCTCCGCCCAATAGCGCCCTAGGGCCTCAACCACCATGGCAAGCTAGTTGGGGACGTACTTATAGTGGACAAGCTGGCTTCACAATCCCACCTCCACCCGCGGGTGGTCCCGTGCCGGCGTATAACCCGAAACTCCATTCCCAGGCTTCGAATGGGACCTTATCGATACCCCCTCCCCCGCCAGCTCCTGTCGAGCTTATGTCCAACACATATAGACCCGGAAACGATACGAATGAAGCAATGGTATCTGCAACGTATATTCCAGGTGGTGATACATACGGAGAAGGTGTTGGCATACCGGGTTTCTTCCCCGAAGACATGGGGACGCAATCAACGACCACCAGTCAAAACTCGTGGCCCGCAACCAGCCAGACAAGTAGCACAAATACCCTAAGTACTACTTTAACGGATGATAGCAATCGCGGATTGCTGTATACCAACGCTTTCCATAATCGGATGACGTCGACTACTTCGAACGCGACAGCCACCCATTCGGAACTTCCTCCCGAACTAGCAGCGAAATGGCCATTAGACCACGTACTACTATGGTTAGCTGCGAATCACTTCTCCAGGGAATGGCAGGAGACTTTCAAAAACCTAAACATCCACGGAGCGCAATTTCTCGAGCTTGGTAGTCAAAAAGGTGGCCGAGGGAATTTTGGAATGATGCACCAACTTGTGTACCCGCGATTAGCACAAGAGTGTGTCAATAATAATACGACATGGGATCAACCTCGGGAGAGGGAAGAGGGGAAACGTATGCGCCGCCTTATAAGGAGCATAGTTACGGGGAAACCAGTCGACAGCGCGAAATCTTTACCGTCTCATGCCAGTAAGGAATCCCTTACTGGTACTCATACCCAGGGTGCTGGTACGGATGTAGATTCCCCCAATACCCCTATTAGGTTAGGTTCTAGCACTAGAGGATTTTCACAAACGCGAGCTACGACTATGCCGACTCTTAACAACACAATGAGTTCGGATTCTAATCACCGTGCTATATTGAAGAATATTGATATAGAGAGTAGTCGGAAGTTAAGTCCCAGTCTGAGTGAGCACGGAGATGGAAACTATCGGGCATCTCTACGAAGCGATAGCCCCGGGTCAAGCCCCAAGCTATCAAGCTCATTTGCACAGCAACCCTCATCAGGTAGTCTATCGCCATCGGCCAGATTTCATCACAAATCCCGGAACAGCACCGATTCTCTTTCTTCAAACGCAGCGAGATATGGTTCTGGTGTGTCTCCTGAGGTCGGTCAGATGTGGCGAAATGGAATGAGCGGAATCGAGGATATGATCCACGCCAGTCGTACTGATCGACGTCACAATGCTGATGGGAAGCATGCAGAATCTGGTGACAGGCCTACTTCGGCTGAACCGTCTTCTGCAAAGGATAATAAAAGCTTTTTGGGCTTCTTGAAGCGAAGAAATAAGCCAAAGGAAGACGGCTCGTTCCCCTCGCCGGATGATGCAGATTCGCCTACGAGTCCACATCTGCTAAGGTCTCGGTTTGGAACTCCTCCGCCGGAAGCAGTTCAAGATTCGGCACCAACGTTTAGACGTAGTAAGAATGGGCCACGAGTGTTTGTCCTTGTTACCCTAGATGGGTGGAATTACCGGCTATGCGACGTCACCGACTGTGATACCGCTGCCGATTTGCGTGCCAGTATTTGTATGAGCCTTGGGCTTTCGGATCCCAGAGGATTTGAGATATTTTTAACGGAACTAGGACGAGAAACACATGACGAAGCACTAGAAGACCAAAGTTTATGGATTCATAAGCGCAATAAGGGCGATGCAAACGGCTCCCTAAAGTTCTTCGTCAAACTGAATCAAGCCAGAGAAGGTAACGGTAATATTCCCGCGGCGGTTCCATCAAGTCAAATGACGCCCGGTTCGAACATAAACGAAGATGCTTACGCTCACCTCAATGGCCGTACGAGATCTATTTCATCGCCCCCCTCTTCGAGAACCAATACCATATCTGCCGGTTCTAAGCCAACCGATCCAGAGTTAGCCGCCAAAGCCAGCGAGTATCGTGCTGAAGTCGAAAAGCAGCAAGCCGCATATCTTGCTAAACGAAGGCAAGTGCTGAAGGAAACATCACCCCAAGAGAACTCTCCCCAAACAGGAATCATCGGTAGGAATGTGGACTTTGACCATCCGCGCGTCTCGCCGTTTGAAGAGAAAAAGCCAGATCTCTTCCCGCAGAGGAAAGCACCTGCGCCACCAGGCGTAGAGACCGCTACACTAATCAAGGCAAATTCGTTGAGTAGGAAATCCGGCCATAACATGCGACCGTCACAAGGCAGTTTAGATGGATTCCCTAGTCCCAGGCGGCCCACTACCTCAAAGAGCGAAACGAGTACGGAACAAGTCCAGAGACCCTCAACAGGAGTCCCATCCCCAGGGCCCCCTTCTCCTCCAGCAGGATCAGCTCTCGGTGCCTTGATTAACATGGGAAGTGCCTGGGGCCGACTGGCTCGACCGTCCACAATACCACTACAACAGCGCCCGGTATCACCCCCTCGGAATACTTCTGCACCTGCAGCTGGGACGGACTTGGTAGAACAAAGAGGTAAGGGAGCAATGGCAAGCGTTGATTTTGGCATGACCGGCTCAGGTCGCAGTAACTCTCGGACGAGGTCTGGTTCGCCCGGCTCCTTAACATGGAGCCGTGGTGACATACCATTCGTCGTCCCGGATTACTCGCCTGGCGGCACCCCGCTCTTTGGCAACCGGGGCAAATCTCAGCTTGATCCGATTACTAAAATGCGTGACATAGCACAACGAGCTCCATCCCCCGGCGACCTAAGCCCGAGTACGGCCCATCCCGCTCCAGGAGCCACCCCCGGGCCAGGAAATACCACAACCAACCGACCTAAATCCTACGGACCCAATGTGGACTTTACCGATACGGACGTACAATTCTCGGCCCCCTCAGTGTCTGCCAAGCCGTTGGATGATGATTCAGGTGATGACTCCGACGATGGTCTGTTTGCTATTCCGATGAGGGGGAGACAACCCTCGAAGAAGGCAGTGCGCAAGCAGCCGAGCCGTAATGAAACAAGCGTACTTGATAGTGATTCAGAGTCCAGCGATAGTAAAAAGCCAAACTTGAGAGTTAAGACCTCGAGATCTAAGAAGAGTCTTTCGGTATCGTTTAACTCGCCAGGTAATTCTAACACACCTGATTTGGAAGATGACGAGGGTAGTATTCGAAGCGGGCGAGACTCCCATCGGCGTACACCCGCTACGCCCGGTTCGGAGCAATGGCAGTCTGATGATAGTAAGCTCAACCGCCGGAAGTCGTTTGTTGACCGTGGTGTATGGGCCAATCGTCCACCCCCAGAGGCTTTGCTTAGCAACCTTGACGCTTTCTTCCCCGAACTTGACCTTGATCAGCCTGTGCTGGATGAGAATGAGCTTCCCGTATCCCCTATACCCGAGCACGAGGAGTTCCCCGGTGGGGTTAGTAAAGCAGGCACTTCCACATTGGACGTAGATCCTCTTACGCCTGCTGCCGGGACCGGTACCACAAAATCGTCGGTGTATAATGAGAGTGATACTCTAGGCTCCGACGAATCTACTTTAAAGGCACTTGAGCGACCCCCCTCAATTGCCTCGGTTGCGACACGAAACGTGCAACGCTCCAGCGGACTTGGCCGAATGAAGTCTATTCGAGAGGTAGCGCGCGGTGCACACGAAGCGAATAAGCGTTATACAACGTCTTCGGCTGGTGCTGGTGCTGGAGCATCGTCTATGATCCAGCGACGCAAGAGTACAAAAATGTTTGGCGCTAATGTTGTGCAAATTCGTCCCGAACGCGGCTCGATGATTGTACCGCAGATCCCTCAAGATGTCTTACCGAAGCGGCAGACTACGTTTAGATGGTTCAAGGGTGAACTAATTGGCAAAGGAACGTATGGGCGTGTATATCTGGGTATGAACGCGACGACAGGTGAATTCTTGGCTGTCAAAGAGGTCGAAGTCAACCCGAAAGCCGCGGGCGGAGATAAAAACAAAATGAAGGAGCTGCTAAAGGCCCTAGACCAGGAAATCGACACGATGCAGAACTTGGACCATGTGAATATTGTACAATATCTCGGCTGCGAAAGGAAAGAGACGAGCATCAGCATCTTCCTGGAGTATATTTCTGGTGGTAGCATTGGGTCCTGTCTGCGCAAGCACGGGAAGTTTGAGGAACCAGTTGTGAGCTCGTTGACGCGACAGGCACTCTCAGGTCTAGCATACCTACATCGAGAAGGCATTCTACATCGAGATCTAAAGGCGGACAACATTCTACTGGATGTGGACGGGACATGCAAGATTTCTGATTTCGGAATAAGCAAGAAGACAGATAACATTTACGGTAACGACAAGACTAACTCGATGCAAGGGTCCGTGTTCTGGATGGCCCCCGAAGTCATCAGATCCCAAGGTGAAGGATATAGTGCCAAGGTCGATATCTGGAGCTTGGGTTGTGTGGTGCTAGAAATGTTTGCTGGCAGAAGACCCTGGAGCAAGGAAGAGGCTGTCGGTGCGATTTACAAGATTGCAAACGGCGAGATACCGCCAATTGCAGACGATGTGCGCGAGGCGATCAGTCCCTATGCCCTGGGATTTATGCTGGACTGTTTTACAGTGTATGTGCTTTTTATCTACATTATTCCCCAATGGTCTACTAACAAGGATACAGTGATCCTAAAGATCGCCCCACTGCCGAACGCCTGCTAAGACAGCACGAGTTCTGCGAGCTCGACGCGGACTACAACTTCTTCGACACGGAACTTTATGCAAAGATCAGGGGCACTTTCCAGTAGATGTGTACAGCTTAGAAGAAACATTTGTAATGTTGGAGACGATGACGGACTATTCTAGACGATGGGCTATTTGAATAATGATTGTGTTACGACTTCAAGCCGTCGTAGTGAGTACTTAAAAGCACCAGGCTAAACGAAACGAATCGCTCTCCGATCTATGTCTAGCTACGCAACGGCAAAATATGAATGGATAGAATTGTGTTTTTTTTTGGTATGTGATATAGAAAGGTATGGAAAGGGAGGGGCTTGTAAAGCATTTATACGTTTTTCTTTTCCGAACTTTATTCACTCCTTCGCAAACACCCCAGCGTTGGCGTTCGAGGGGGAGCAAGGACTTGGAGCAGCTGAGCAGGGTCGATCAGATACCTTTTTTTTTATACAAAGGGCTGGGCCTCGAATTGGGTATTAAGTGCATACGTTAGGTTACTACCAGGCGTGCGCCTACCTACCTAGCTTACCTCAATTATTGATATAAAACACTTTTACGAGAGTGGTATTATTGTACATGGAGACTATGAATAAGCTTGAGTTGGTTTGAATGTGAAGGGGTGGCGGACACTTCGAAATCGGAGAAGTTGCTGTAGACCGAGACGTTTGCTTTCTTGATAAGGGAGAAATTTCGTCTGCTAAAAGCAAAATCGGGCGAAAATTAGAAGCAACTTGGGGTTTACTACGGCTAACTACATTGCCTAACAGATAAAAAGATGGAGACGGGAGGCAAATACTTGTGTGACTGGACAGGTTTCTTGTAAGTCCCGACTGTAAACAGGCAACTTTCGTACGTCGACGAAGTTACACACATATTATTACACAGAATATCCCAGTCGGACTACTGGAATAACTTCCATTGGTTAGTTGACTTACCCCCCTTATTTACTAAATCCTAACTCCGTGTCTGGGTAAACCGGAGCTAAGATTTAATATACCTACCTAGGTAGTTAACAAAGACGTTCGACTTTAGTGTTAGGATTAGCTGCCGGGATGGGGTTCGGACTCGGATATTTCCAGATTCAACAAGGTTTATTCACATCTCCTTCTAGTCCGGAAGATGCCTAGCATCGGGTAGTACCTAGGCTCGCCACGTGTATTTCATGCACCTAACTTAGGTACCTAGATTCTATGGTCATCACCGTGCTCCAATATGACCTATAATCGCCTGTTGTGGCTTTCTTTGTCCCAATTGACGCCACCCTTCTGATCTACATGTGTTGTTGTATGAATACCTGCAGCGTGTAACTTGAATATTATCCTCTCTTCGACAATGGTTTCTATTGTGATTACCCCTGATCCCCATCTGCTCAACCTCCGGAGTCAGAACCCATTCCCGTCTATCTACCTAAATTTATGTATATCATGCCCCCTGAAAATCACGCCGCTTATCTCATGAGCCCACGCGCTCGGCCCCTTGAAGTTAAACCAGCGCCGTACACGGCCCCCGGGCCAGAAGAAATTGTCGTCAAGAACGGTGCCATTGCCGTCAATCCAGTAGACTACAGCAAGCAATGGGGTGGTGACTACCTATTCGGCTGGCTCAAGTACCCAATTGTACTCGGGAGCGACGTGGCGGGAGAAGTGGTCGAAGTTGGAACTGGGGGCAAAGCGGCCCAATGGTTCCAGCTTGGGGACCGGGTCGTAGGCCACGCTGTTGGCATGGATAAACGCTCGTCCAAGCCGCCAGAAGGCGCTTTTCAGGAATATACCGTGCTTAGAAGCCACTTGGCCGCTAAGATCCCGGACGACCTATCATACGAGAAGGCTTGTGTCCTACCCATGGGCATTTCTACCGCTGCCTGCGGCCTCTTTATGAAGGACTACGCCGCGCTGAGACACCCCACGTCACTATACGAGGATCCTAACAATCAGACACCACCATCACTACCCTCCGCTACTGCGTTCATCGTGTGGGGTGGCTCGACTAGCGTCGGTACCAACGCCATCCAGCTCGCAAAAGCAGCCGGGTACGAGGTCTTCACCACGGCGTCGCCCAGAAACTTCGAGCACGTAACGGAGCTAGGCGCCTCGCAGGTCTTCGACTATAATGACCCCAACACCGTCAGTGCTATGATAGCGGCGCTTAAGAACAGGACCTGCGCTGGTGCCATCGCCATCGGCAACGGGTCTCTCGAGGCTTGCATCGACATCGTATCCGCGGTTCCGGGCTACAAGTTCGTCGCGCAGGCCACCGTGCCTCTAGACGTGGCGAAGTTACACGAGAACATCGTGAGTGTATTCGGTCTCATGATGTGGTATCTATGGTGGAACGTCTCGACGAGGTTTTTCCGCGCAAGAGGAAAGGGGGTGTCGACGAAGTTCATCTGGGGCACCGATCTCATGGCGAACGAGGTCGGCGGGATGATTTACAATGATTTTCTGCCTCGGGTGCTGGCTAGTGGCGAGTATGAGGTGAAGCCGGAACCACGGGTGGTAGGGAAGGGATTAGAGTATATACAGGAAGCGTTGGATACGTGCAGGAAAGGTGTATCGGCTGCGAAGGTTGTGGTGAGTATGTGAAAGCGGACTGTACTATGGGATTTGCTACATGCTGTATTATATGTAGGAGGTACCTACTAGATGAATGACTACCTAAATACTAGCTTTTCAAAATCTTTCCTATATCATACAAAAGAGCCAAATACCGAAACATGTGAATCACTCCTTGTTTGATACCTCAGCTTCTTTATCTTTCATAGCTTTCTGTCTCACATTATCCCAGTTGAAGCACCAACCAGCAACAAACGGGGGCACAGCAAGTCCAGCGGCGAAATACCAGATTCGTTGCAAAGCATGCGAATAAGCCCATAGCACACCTGGCAATTGGTCTTGGCCTACAGCCTGAGCCAGCGCCGCGGCTGTTGTACCTGCGTTAATAACAGCTTGGGGATTAACTCCCGGTGCGTCCAGGGGAATTATGTCTCTTAGACTATTAGTGAGAATAGTCTCCGAGATGACGGTCATAACGGCCGCACTCAAATTTTGGAGAAATACGAGCGTTGACATAGATGCTGGGATCATGTATTTCGGAAGGTGATTCTGTACAGCAAGGACGGGCTAGAACGGTATAAAAGAATTAATCGTCTATACTTCTTCGGGGATGAAAATATTACATACTATCGACATAGCAAGACCGCGGCCGGCGCCGAAGATTATTTGGTATCCAATCCATTTTCCGGTGGATGTGTGAGGTGAAAGGAGACTCAAAAGGCCGCACCCTGTAGCATTGAGGATGGCACCTAGGATGACGAATGGGGGATAATATCCAACCCTCTGGACTATATTAAAGTTAATCGTTAATTCATCAATGTTGCTAGTAATGTGCTTACTCAAACCTCCCGCTATTATTCCGAGTATCATCTGTGCCAGTATATTAGGGAGAACGTGAACACCACTTATGAACGGCGTGGCGGCGCGAACGGTCTGGAAGTAAATGGGGAGGTAGTAGGCCGTGATGAACATCGTGCCACTCAAAAATAAAGCAGCTACGCAGCTTGCCCACATAACTCGCTGCTTGATCATTGCGAGCGGGACCATGGCGTTACTACCCTGGTGCCTCTCCCAAATCAACCATACAATGAAATTAGCACCTGAACCGCAGAACAGACCGATGACTTGCTGGCTGTTCCATGGGAACTGATTCCCGCCATACTGCAGTGCGAGGAAGAGCATGATGGCGGATGGCGCGAAAAGCACGAACCCTGGCAGATCGAAGTCTATAATTGCGTTCTGAAAGACGTTGCGTAATTTCGGTTTCTTGATGAGGTCCGGGATCTGAATGAAAGCTAGCACTATGGCCACAGCGCCACCGACTGGGAGATTGACGTAGAAACCTGGAAGTATGGATGAATAAGTGATACGAAAATTTACGTTGGCATTCAGGCAATGAATTGACTTACACCATCTCCAAGTGACATATTCGGTAAAAGCGCCCCCTATGAGCGGGCCAAACGCGATGCCTAATTGACCAACTGGGAATCTTTGATTAGTTTACCCCCTGTGAGTTCAAGTTCAGGTCACTTACTGCTCATTAGACTCCCAACCAGCGCTGTTGGAATTGTCAGCCGATATTCCTTGGAATAGATAAGCGTTTCTGTATAGTACCTACCTGGTTGGCGGTGCGGCGGGATGCAAGAATTCATAATAATGAGTGTTCCGTTTAGTAGACCTGAGCCGCCTACTCCGGCAATCGCCCTCCCTCCGATAAGCATAGTCGAGGACGAAGCGGCACCACATACGGCGGATCCGACCTCGAAGAGTATAAGGTAAATGATGAAAGCCCACTTCGGACATTAACATCAGTTACAGCTCCTGAAACGGTTCGTCTAGAAATAGCCTCACCTTCGAGTTGAAATTCGAATAGATCTTTCCTCCGAACGGTTGCAGCGCCGAACAGGCTAGTTGGTATGCGCTGCCATACCACCCGACGTCGAGTAGAGAATGGAACTCGCTGGTGATATAAGGGATCGCCTAGTGGAGGTTAGTTGGTATATAGTAGGACGCGAGCTTTTGCATTAGGGGGTGGAAGTGTTACATACTGTCGCGAGAATAGTATTATCAAGCATGATGAGGAAGTAAACTATTGCGGTTGCCAACATGACCAAATACAATTTAGGGCCTTTGATGTATTCATAATGGTCGTCTTCTATGGTGAGTTTCCCTGTCTCTGAGTCTCCTGTAGTTAGCTCATGTTTCTCAGATCCTGTATCGGCGGAGGTTTGATCTTCGGACTTCTCGTCGTATAGGGGCGCAGTGAGAACCGTGTCTATTTGTTGGAAGATAGTAGTTTTAAGCTTATCCTCCGAATGCTGGTTGGTCTCATTGTCCAACAGTAATGGATTCATCTGTTTTTTTTTTTTCAATAGAGATAGTTTACGTAGATCTTGCTGTGATTTCTATTATGTGCTGAGGTTGTCCTAGTTTTCAATGCGTAATTAAGAGAGAACAGCTTAACCTTCCGCTTTTCTGTGTCGTTTTGACGATGTCTTGGTTATGAAGCACAAGAATGACTGAGTGATCTAAACAGATAACAAAAGGAAAAAAAAAAAAAAAAAAAAAAAAAAAAAAAAAAAAAAGGCTCCATTGGTAAATATTCCAAGTTATTCAAGCCAATTAGTTTCCCTAAGGAAGTTACCGTATCCCTTTGCCATTCTCCTTTCAGTGTTACGTCGGCTATGTACAAGGCAGGTATGTACATGTTTGAATGTATACATGTACGACTAGACTGGGAGACGGGACAACCCATAATGCTGACAAAATACTCGAAATTGAGATATACCCTTGCCTAGCTTGTTACACGAAGTCTTTAATCAACTTGATACAACTCCGGGATGACAAGTTAATATATCTCTCTATTCAACTCACATAGCAATAACGTATCCCGGTCTATCCGATCAAAGGGCTGTCATAATTACCTAAGGTTCCATCCTGATATACTCCGTCTCACCAATCTTAGGGAAAGTCGTAAGTCCTGTGGTAAATATTCTGGTGTTCGTAAGAGTTTCCTCAGTTATTCCTAAGGTCCGAATATCCACACAGGTAACCCCTGCAAAGCGATATCACAAGCCCCGGATATGCTTAGGTAGTTGTTGGGTCCTCACGAGCCCTCGTTGAAAGATGGCGAGAAGTCACAGCGATGTGTAGCGTTACGTACCTAGGCTAGTGCTAGGGTGCGATAGATATTATTGCTGTTGCACGAGGAGGGAAGAGGGAATGGTGAAAGATCCCCTATCTAGCTACTCTATACATACCTGACGGTAACCCACCGAGGGGTCCATGGGACGGTACCGTGACAGATAGGTAGCTAAGATATTTAGGAGTAGGAGTAATACCATAAAGGATGGATACTAGAAAGAGGACTAAGCAAGTCTGTAGTGTGTCCTCGTTTCGGTGAAATTGATATAGTCTTCTGTCGTATTATAAGATATAAGATATTCTAGTTACGGTTTCTCGGCTAACTTACACCTTATGATACGCAGCAGCATAGAGTTTGCAGAATACAGAAAACAGCACTTCTTATCCTGCACAATCAGAAATATGGTACATCTCCGGCTCACAATAGAGTTCTAGTAATCGCTTTGAATGGGAGCTTTTTGCTGCTCTATACCTAATTCTTAAAGTGTCATAGATGTTGTCCTACAGAGTAATTTTTTATTTTGTCTAATTAACTGAGCCTCTCTATGGTTAATCTTGGTGTCAGCCACGTAGCTCACAGCATTAACAAACTAGATGCTTCAACTTGTTTTGACACATCTATAAGGCTGAAGGTGATGTCATTCAAGTGAGCGGCTACAAGGATCAGTGCAAGGACCCGGTAAATCATACATCACTCTCTATTTAGGTGAGAGCTTGAGCACACCACCACGGAGAAGTTCGGTTCACTCCATAGCAAATAACGTTGAAAGAGTTCACCGTGTGACAGTATCCCTCTTTCTCAGCTGTGAAGATAGATCTCGGAGTTATTGCTTCGTTGTCCGAGATGATTGCATCGAACGATGCCAAGATGGTTGGTTGATTAATGGGTAGCCTCTACTGAGAAGAGCTATCAAAAGATAATATATTTAGATGTAGATGAAAGTCGTCGTTGAATGTGTTAAGCTCAGGTGCGTATACCCGTATTGATAAGATCTCATATACACACTCATCACTATGCAGTCCGGACCGATTTTGCCCCAATCGGCCTTAGGGCTGGGCCATACTCAGCAGACAATCAATGATACATCAAGTCGCTTCCAAGACGTCATCGGCCAGTTCCCTCAGCTCAAGACATATAGCCATGTCCTAGCCATTTTCCCTCTAAGTTCCGAGGTATCTCAGGATGCTGTTGTTGGAGCGCTGAAGAACGCAGTATCCCGAATCATTTCTAAGGTTCCCTGGCTCGGAGAACAGGTGGTTCACGAAGGGCAAGGGATAAGCAATTCGGGGATCATCAGAACACGACCACTGCCCTCAGGTATCACTATAGGCGATATCCTGTATGCGAAGGACTGTACAAACCTTTGCCCTTCTTATGAGGAAATAGTGCGAAGAGGAGGCCCTCTATCTTCACTTGATGGCAACATCCTATGTCCTTTCCCCGGCTTCCCGATGGGATATGATGTCGAGCAGATGGGGTTTGCACCAGTGGTAGCGGTACAAGCAAACTTTATCAAGGGCGGCCTAATCCTCAACGTATCACATCAGCATAATATGGTGGATACAAGTGGAATCTTCGTCTTTTTTTCTCTTCTCGCGATAACACTGAAAGGTAAAGACATTCCACAGGTTTACGTTGACCAGGCCAACATCGACAGAACGAAAGTTATTCCTCTACTGGGACCCGGAGAACCTATTCGCGACCATAGTTATCTCCTCAGGTCGGCGTTTACGCCTACTCCTGCGCCACCATTAGCGCTTCCAGCCTCACCCCTGAAATGGGCGTGCCTTCGAGTTTTCCAGAAGGCCATACCTAAGATTAAGGCAGCAGCATCGATCAAAGAAGAGTTTGATCCTTCGGTAACGTACATATCCAGTAACGATGCGCTGTGTGCGTTTTACTGGAAGCGGCTGGCCGCTGTGCGTGTCGCAAACGGTACCGTGGACCCGGGAGCCGTGTCTAAATTTGTGCGTGGTATCGACGTTCGCGCCGCCGTCGGCTGCCCGCCTGGATACATGGGACAGATGATCCACCACGCGCTTACCCGGTTCTCGTACCGGGACTTGGCATCGCCGGAATTGACATTGTCGGCTATAGCATCCCGTCTTAGAGCTGATCTCAACCAGTCGGCTAATGAGTGGGCGGTGCGCAGTTATGCTACCTTTTTAGCCGGTGTTGCTGATAAGGGGAGCCTAGTATACGGCGGTGGCCACAACCCGGCTCTCGACATTGGGTCCTCGTCTGTCGCTCAACTGACTGCGAGCTCTCTCAGCTTTGGCATTCTGGGCAAACCCACAATGATTAGGCGGCCTAACCTGGCTCCCTTCGGCGGGGTCATGTATGTTTTGCCACCGGAAGACGACTCACAATACACGCCCATACTGGTATGCTTAAGCGAGAGGGATCTGGAAGCCTTGAGTGCTGATAAGGAATGGGGAGCAGTTGCTAAGTACATTGGTTAAAGGGGCACCTGGGCTGTCTAGGAAATAATAGAGTAGGTCAAGGTCGAGTTTAGAGTCGACAAAAGGCCATTGTGTTACTTACGATGTTAGATAGATATATATTAGTGCTGTCTACGCTCTTTGCCTTTTTATCATATAAGTATGACAAAATCCGTCTTAACCCTCACTGTCCTGCTCAATGTCCTATACTCCGCCAACAATAATTATTGTCAGCCCAGCTAATCATGACGTAGGGATAGTTCCCAAGTCATTCACCTCTATACTGGAGGGAAGAAGTCAATACACTATTACTTGATAATATTATCATCATTCCAAGGCTCAAAGCCTGGGCTCGGTGCCAAGGGCAATTTTTACACTCAGTAGCGATGATTACATCAAAACGAGGTATAATATGAACCGTAACCCGGCGTCAATATAAGAAATATCTGCGCCGCCTAAACTTGGAGCTTAATTCTTACATATTACTACGTCCGTCTGACGCGGAAGCATGGTCATCCTCTGACAGGGAATAAGATAGGGGTTAGGCGATAAGCATTGGTCTACCTACACTTTACAGGCTATGCAAAGAGTAGATTGGTAAGGCTAGTTAGACTTTGAGCATTATGTCACTACCTCTAGTATATACCTAGGTAGCTATAACAATAGATTCGGCTAGTCCTGGGACTCAATGCGAAAAGAGCAATCCTAGCTCATTTAGTTTCTCGTATTAGCTTATGTCCAGTTCCCGTTTTAACACGCAAAGTCTATTAGGTTCACCTAGGTTGCGAGTTGCTATGCACAATTCTTTCCTTCTCATCGGGCATCTAGTTAATGAATGAAAGGTTAACAGGCGATTATTGCCCCATCGAAGACACGGTCAGAATTATAGAACTTGGTGTTGCTTTTATTAGTGCTTTCAGCTTAAGGGTCTCATTCAAGGCATTGGGCTCTGAGTCGCGCCTTAAGTCCTAATATAGGAATTGTTAGCCTTACATATTATGAGGTGCGGTTGACACTTCAAAATGCGAAGAGTATGTCTACATCTATTACTAACTTAGGGCGTGGACCTGCTAAGTTATCATATCGTTACCTAAACTAAAGAGAAATAGAGAAATAGTCCGACCAACTTCGGGCATAAACGGCCTGTCAATTAAATACGACTCTTACTCGAGTAAGCATATAAATGTGAGGCTTACACAAGTAAGCTCTTGTGTTTACTCTGCTCTTATTCGTGTAAGTGGAGTATTGATGGTAGAAGCGTCAACAGGGGATAGCTACCTAGCTGATGACTACCTAAGTAGGTAGTCATCCCAAATGATATAAGCAAATTTATCGTCTAGCCAGCGGCCCTCGAAGCCGACGCCCGATGGAGCTAGTAAGCGGCTGCTTATTTTCTTAACCTGGTGGCGAATCCTATGTCGACCTGACCAATTAATGTGATTTGCTCGAAGTCTTGAAGGACTAGCAAGACATGGGGACGTCAGGATAGCCCTGACAAAACTCAGGGGGATAGTTGCGTTGTCATTCGTTAGATTGCTTCAAAATATATATCTTGTAGTTGCTGAGTTAGGGTTAACTGGTCGATAACTTTCATAGTCTATTTGCATGAGCCTAGTGGAAATTTATCTAATCTGAGGGTTATGATATAGCCTCTAATTGCATCTTATATCTTCGTCCTCGCGTTCATCTACTTCAGGGTTCTCGTCACTCAAGAATGTATCCCATTGGCCTGGGCTCTTAAGGCTGATCAATCAAAATCTAATGACATTTCAGCCGCAGAGATGTACATGTACCAAGACTAATCTCCTTTAGGCGGGAACCTGCCTGATGAAAGCATGGACCCCTGGAAAAAGGATTTTGCTCATCTAGTGATTCGATTTTCAGTCTAATCGATCCTTGTAGACATGAATATGAGCTGCTGATGTGATACTGCCTCTTTGAATTAGGTCATGGGATACTCGAACATGCATAGGTAGCTTATTAGTTGATATTTGGCTGCCTTAGGTACCTACCTAGGTAGTATAGTATCGCGCTGCACAAGTAGGACTTCGGGGCTTTGACGACATTTATATATATATTGTCCAAGTCCTCTCGTCAAGTTTCGATTGAACTCACAATAACGGTATCACAAGCTTGATAGACTTTCTCATAATATTCAACATGAAGAGCTCTATTTCGCTCGTATGTAAACTTGTCCTATTTGGGACCCTGGCCACCGGTGCCAGTATTCCTAGATACTTTCAACCGTCTGCTTTTACCCGACGCCAGTTGAGTGCTTCACAAGTTCAGGAGGAGCTTGGTGGCCAACTCTCAAATACTACATCTATATTTGGACCAGATGATGATCGCTACCCTGAGGCTACTACGAGGTGGAATACCTTTGCTGTACCGAAAATTCAGGTCGTTGTTGAGCCTGGAGAAGAGTCAGATATCTCAATCATTGTAAGTACCTATCATAATCATTGCAATATGAATCTCTTTATTAACAATGACCTAAGGTTAAATACTGTAACGAGAACAGCCTTGAGTTCCTGGCTGTGAACCGTGCCCATGGAGCCTCCCAAAGTCTAGGTTCTTTCAATGGCATCCAAATCAATTTGAAGAATCTCAGGAAAATTGATATACAACCGAGTGGCGAATCTGCCTGGTTTGAAGGTGGTGTCTACGATGGCCCGGCCTTGAGTTACCTTTGGGACAAGGGCTACGTTACCACAACTGGGTCATGCGATTGCGTAGGTATGATGGGTCCCGGCCTCGGAGGTGGTTATAATCGGCATCAAGGCTTGCACGGCATGATTAGCGACAATATACTCCAGCTAAATCTTGTTTTGGCGGATGGTACCGCTATTCGTGTCAATAAAGATAGCCATAGTGACCTCCTCTGGGCCATGAAGGGCGCAGGTCACAACTTTGGCATTGTTACGAGCTTCGAGATGAATATCTTCCCTCGGGGCCCAGAGACATGGCATTATCATAATTATATCTGGCAAGGCGACAAGCTTGAAGATATTTTCAACGCTCTCAATGTTTTCCACGGTAATGGAACGACACCAGTTAATATGGCTTTCAATTTCGGAAACTTTCAGATGAACACGACAATAAGTGACAAGGAACCTGTCATCTTCTGGACTTTTGCGTATCGCGGATCCGCGGAAGAAGCCGAGAAGCATTTGGCTCCGTTTAATGCTATCGAAGCAGCCTACGAAGAATCCGATGATGTCCCATATCCAAGAATTTCCTTTGCCCAAGGCACAAATGAAGACAGTCTACTTTGCCAGGATAATCAGCTTCGAATAGCTGCAACCACAGGTCTTGAAGTATACAATATAACGGCCGAGCGTCTCATATTTGATGGCTTCAAGCGACGCGCCGTCAGCAATCCAGAACTTGCAGCAGGCGGTAATATTCTTCACGAAGCCTACTCGGATGAGGCCGTTACAGCTCACGAGCCCGATGATTCTGCCTTCCCTTTCCGTTCTGATCATCTCCTAATGCTTTTCCAAACGATCGTCCCTGATAATAACCCAGGCCTGGAAAAGGATGTACGAGAATGGGCGACGGAAGTCCGCGACCAATGGAATGAAGGTCAACCAGGACGGCCCATCCATGCTTACGTCAATTATGCCAACGGCTTTGAACCCCTAGAACAGATATACGGCCACGAATCATGGCGCCTAGAAAGGCTTCGGAACCTAAAAGCCAAGTACGACCCCTATAATCGCTTCCGGTATTTTAACCCAATCATCTCGGACCAGAAAGTTTAACTCCATTGGTATAAAAAGTGTACATTAGGAAATTTGGCAGGGAATAATACGAGATATCCCCCTTTTTATAGATTATAGAGGTAATCGTCATCAGAATAGTAAAAGCCTTAAACGGTTATTTGGAAGTTCAGATTTTACTCAATGAAATACACTTAATCATGCCATATCATAACAGAGTCTAAGAGCTTCTTAATATAATGTGATTCAACGTTATTTTTTTTTTTTTTTAACTGAGTCGTTCAAGATTACTAGTTACCTACCTAGGTCCAAAAGAGCACTAGGCATATAATATAATAGGGGCCACCGAGACCCCTCGAGCCTAAAGCACCTTTACGAGGGCATAGCCAGAATGATGTAGAGATCCTTTTGGATTGGTGCCTTGCCTTCGGACTGTATGTCTCTCTTGTCAAACGGTTATAATGCAAATCACTAAGACAAGTATTGAAACGGGTGAACCCCCACGAACTAACAGCTCTACTGTTAAGTGTGACGACAGCCTCTCGTATTTGGTTGGTTATTAGGAGACCTTGTCAGTGCCCAAACCCCCCTTCTAAAATATCGAAGCCCAATAGGAGCGTGTAGTCAAATAGCTTTGACAATTCTTTAAACCTTGTCTGTACTCTCCTATTTCTTCATACAGCATAGCTTACGCAACGGAGGTCGGAAGCAGTGCGTCCGATTAACAATAGGCTATTGAGCAATTATGGTCGAATGAGATTCATGTCGGTAGTCGGATCGTGGTGCAGTGCTTTTGGATGCAGCCGCCCTTCCATCTTCCATTACTGGGAATAGTTCGTCCTACCTTTGTATCAGATCTCGGATCGATGAACCAGGTCTATGACATCGAATCTCAGATGCATGCTTTGAAGATGTGGGGGGAATGTGATCAATAACAAGTCAGAGATGTGTAATTCCACAATAATGCAAGTGATGGAGATTACCATGGCACAGAACGCCATGCGGCGCATGTCGTTTACCGTTCCAAGGGTCAACCCTCGCACAGACCAAACTGGTCATGAAGCACAACCGGGCAATTTACCTCTATAGGATTCGATGTGAAGTTCCTACTTAGGTAATGGTGTAAAGAACTCGTGAGCGGACGACGGCACTATGTGAATAAAGGGTCCCGACGCGTAAATTGTGTTGTGATGCTCCATCGAGTCTTTCAGTGAATCCCCTTAACGCTAACAAGCCTCACGGCGTATGCTCCGGGTGGCGCAAATAAGCATCACCTACCGCCTTGGCGAAGAGTGCCTCTCTGCTTTAATTCTAGACTTTTCTCTCGTCATAGTGTTGCTGATCTGCAATCCGACGCCTTCTTTATGATAATCTTGTAAATGGAGAACCGATCGTCATTTTTGAAATAGAACTATGAAATAAGCTTACTATTCCTAAACCCAACGGTCGCTTCGAGCTTGTTCGAGACACTGAGGTCCTGTGAAGCAGTCAGAGAACGCCATGTATGGACGGGCCGAGCCACGTCAACAGCCCGGCTATGCTTGTGAAGGTACGTTTCGACGTTTCGGTCCTTGGAAGCACAAGTAGGATTCGGCATTGCCCATCGATTAGGAAAGATGATGATTCGGAGGCAACGATCTGATTTCTACGAATATATCCTATTTGAACTCAATACTAACTGGATGAGTTTGAAAAAGAATGCCGTAAGAAAAAGCTTCGATGTGATAGGCAGCGTCCGCAATGCGGTGCATGTGCCAACGCCCAAATCCAATGCGAAGTCAACGACCGTCGCGTACCTCGCGGCCCCAAAAAAGGAAGCATAGGAGCACTTCGTAGCCGTATCGGTATGCTATACCCAAGATAAACTAACTAACCAGTATCAATACTAATCTTCAAGGTAGTGGCATTAGAGCGCCGTCTCTCTACATCTCAATCAGAGGATAGCTCAACAGCGAATGGACACGAACTTGGATTAACGGCAGATTCGCCAACGAAGGAGGGCATTTCCACACAATTTTCCCGTATGTCCCTTAAGCACGAGTTTTGCTTTTTTTTCTTTGTTCTTCCTGTCGGGTAGCATTTTATATCCGACATATCCGAGACATCTTCAATAGCTGTGTCTAGCTTTTAGAGCAAAAGTAATAACGGCTTTCGTTGCAGTGCCTGATTGGGACATATCCCAACAAGAACAACCTCTCAGTGGCTCGATGCCTTTGGCATGGGGGCCGCCAGCGACTGCACCTCACTCGCCGTTGCTGTTCTCTGAACTTCCAGTCATACCCACCATAGCAGCATCATATCCGTCACCAAAACAGAGCCCAATTTCAGTGAGTGATGTCTTCATACCAGATCTCACAAAAGCAGACTTGTAGGTCCCCCGAAGTACCGGCATTTTATTTCTAGGTAGCTTACACTATTTTAAGGGTACAGCTATACTTCGACCGTGTTCATCCCATTGCTCCCATCTTCAACAAATCAAAAACTTTTCGATGGATGGCCGAGGGAAATGCCATCAGTGAACCTCAACAATGTCTGCAGTATGCCATGTTAACGTCCGCTACGGCTTTCTCGAGCCAGTTTAGCAGTTTTCAGGAGTCTATCTACGCTAAGACTCGGTTCATGCTCGACCAACTAGACCTGAACGGCAGTGATTCCCCAATATGCCATATTGAGCACTTACAAGCATGGATTCTCATCACATTCTACGAGTTCGCTAAGACTAATTACCGCCGTGGTTGGCTTAGTGCTGGACGTGTCTTCCGCTTGGTCCAATTCCTAAAGCTATACGAACTGGATTGTGCTAGGGCCCTAGGGGCAGAAAGTGAAGATAATGAAATTACGTTGGAGGAAAAAAGACGCACATTTTGGGTAGCCTACTGTCTTGACCGATTCATAAGTGTCAGCGAAGGTACACCTATGACGTTAAGTGAAGAGGTGGTAAGTATCCCCCAGACGGATACAGGAACCGTTTGTAGGAAGAAGGCTTATTCTCTATGCTTACAGGTATTCACACGACTGCCATGCCCAGACGAAGATTTTCAGAGAGGGCTTGTGCCACAAGAACCCTTCCTAGCAGAAGCTATGGCATCTGCCGATATGAGATCCTATGCACCATTGGCGGAATGCGTGATTCTCATCACCATATGCAGCCGAGCTCTTTCCCACAAGCAAATCTATACAATAGAGTCTTTGTACAGCAACATTCCTCTTGATTTCTCCTCTCGGCACGATTGGCTAGACAGTATGCTTACGCGCCGGCTCAATAGTCTTCAAGTCAACTATCCTACGTTAACAGTGGCTGGAACCCCCATGATTGTTTACTCGTATATGGTTGCATACTCCGCCATCATATACTTATGCCGTATTATGGAGACGTTAGCTATAAGCGATCAAAGTCAATCGCTCGTGTGGGAATATCAAGATCGAGGTCTCTGGGCAGCTCAGGAAATCTCTCGGATGGCGAAGGAACACGAATACCTTGGTTACTTCAAGGCACACACGTTTATGCCTCTGACTATTTATCTCAGTGTGATGAGGCTTCGGACACACCTTGAAATTCGAAAGGGAGATTTGGAAAAGACCGAGATCGAGGAGGTGGAAAAATCACTTCACAACTCTATTGAGGCGTTACAGAAGTTGCAGTCTGTGAATAATCTCGCGAGTTACTACTTGCAGCTTCTGTAACCTTTTCCGATAGTTCCTGGCTGGACTAGGCTATGGGATGAGACATCCACCGGAGCGGAGATTATATCCCTCTTCCTCTCCAAACCTGGAATAATGAGCATCATTCTTTCAGTATAAATACGTTAGGATGCATTCAACAATGTTGTCCAAACCATTAGGCATAGTATAGTCTGCAATGTTTACGTTAAAATACGCCCATGGAATAAGGCCACCGGGCCTTTGATACAGTCTTTGATAATAGAAGGTTTCTAGATGGCTTATAGCGCTTACGCACTGTAAAACTCTTCGTGCGGCAAAGCAATACCTAGTGCAATAAGTTTCAAGGATAGGTACCTAAGGTACAGAAGAGATACATGGAGTCTACATGCCGACAAACAGCCTAGGTACGTAGCTCAATAGGAATGGGAATTGTCATGTCGAATATGAAGAACATTTGACCTAGCATGATCAGGTAGGTACCTATCTTCCAGGCGCCTGAGGAACCTCGTATTTATAAGCCACTTGACACGACCTCCATTCCCTCACTTTGCCTCTCCCGCCGAAAAGAAATAAAATAAAAAGTGAAATAAAATTACTACGACATATGGATATATCCTTAGCAGAGAGGACGGCAGTATTGTATTACTTGCTATTATTATATGTACAAGTTCTATGGGGTCTTTTTTCCCTATCTCAAGTTGTCCATGATTAAATCAACTAATTGTTCATTTTTTGCTTACTTGTCCTTAATCGAACAGTCTAACCAATATCTACTTCTTAACCCCAACTTGTAATGTTACAGTTAGATATTTATTCATAGAATACCTAACCGTAATGGCAGCGTTGCATATAATCGCTAGAAGCTTCAATGAGTCACTATAAACACTCAACTACTGGCCTTGGGAGATGGTGGTTACTAGGTATGTTAACTTCGTTAAAGACAAATCTGGAGAGGAGATTTCTAACCCGACGATCTCTAAAGTGTATACAGTGTGGAAAAGTCTTTGAAGACTATATTCAGGATCTGTTGCCATCGGGTATGATCTCAGAGCCAATAAGAGAACGTAGAGCGAGACGAAACATCAAGTGGATAGTATGAGACAGTGACCGGCACCATCAAGCAAATCAACGCATGTTCTAGTGATTCGATATACGAGCATCTTCACCAGATACGAAGACTAGTACTTAATGCAATCGGCCGTACGAATGACACAACGCAGCATGAATTCTCACTATGCAAGCAGCACGGAAATTTGATTCTTATACGGGAATCTAGCATTGAACATTCGAGATACCGACTGCAAGAGGTAGCAATCCGTCTCGGCAATGCCAGATCCAACCTCACCTAGTCCACGTAGGAAAGTTGCATAGCTTTAATCCCAAGGACTACTGGCCAATGAAATTCCCAGCTACACATCAATTTCAGTACGACCTGTCTGCTTCGGTACCTAGGTACATCTTAGAGTACTGGCATACAACGGACTTCCAACTCAGGAGAAATATCAACTTTCTCATTGGACAGAATAGTAATCATGAATCATCATTAGTTCCAGATCAACCAGCCACGATATATAAGTCAAGTTATACAAAAGTAGTAGGCTACCTCTTTTGGTAACTTGGGCACGTGGCAACCTGACGATGATTCCAAAAGGGGGTACGTGCTGACTAGTAATACGTAAAGTCATCCCATTAATCACAATCTCTTGGGCTCAAAAATAAATGGGCATCCACTTATTATAATGCTATGATATTCTATATCAGAGAAGGGCGTCCTCCTTTAATTTGGGGGGACTTTATTTCTTAGTAGTCCTATGCAACCCTCGGCGCCCTAGCTACAGTACTACGGTAGCAAACGCTTCTAACACCTTCTTCTCAAAAGCACATCCAATTCCACCCGGCTATTTCCGCTCTCCTTTTCCAGAAGCGGAAAGCGGCTCATTCTCTGCATGAACATATTCCGGAAGATTTACGTACTAGTTGGGTCGATCCAGTATGTACCCGTCTCGGCGTTCTACAAGATGGACGCTGGCGTTATGCAATTATTTCAGTGGCGGCCTATAAGCATCGCAGATATTGGCGCTCGATGGCGCCCATCTCGGTTCGCGCCGAACATAGCTGCAAGCCTTATTGATATTAGGCCAAGAACTGATTTCTCAATGGTAGACTTTGGCCACGACGATGGGTCGCAGCGTATCTTATGTTACATTGATGGTCGGCCTGTTCCACCACCATCTGAATCTATAGAAGTTGCTGAGTGGGGACAGCTCTTCACCGTCCACGAGCTCACGGGCACCGTCTATTAGATCCGGATGTGTACCGTGAGCAAGTTTCTAGGATAAAATAATTATCATCATTGGGATACTGTTTTCACAATATGGTTAGACATCTGGCAATGGGGAAGTGCCTACCCATGAAGAGACTGGATGAATAACGTATGGATACTGATACTTGAAGATACTACTACCCGGGTAAGATGACTATACGACTTTCAGTCGGAGGGTGCTCAGTTCCACTGGTAAAATATGTGGCAATTTATATAACCAGGGCACCTTACATATGTGCTAACTGAGTGACATGGCCAACTGCATCGTAACTCTACCAAGTGCTTCGAAAAAGTTATCGCCTCCGATGGATAGACAGCACCATATATTAAATGGTCGAGCTCCCGATACAAAGAGTCGTAAAACTGTTTGGGGAGCTTAATAATCTGTTAGGCAACTCACTCATAATAAAGTCCGTTCCCATGACTTCTCTAGGGGTAGCACATTAAGATGGTGCATCGAACTATGAAGGGTTGATGCTAGCTTGTCTATCACCTAATGTAACAACCAATCTTCTAAGCCAGAATTTACCTTGGATTCATATATGATGTAATATGACATTTATATGCTGCCGGTTAACCCCAGAGTTGCTTGGAGTACCTATAGGGGAAATAATTTGGAAGGTAGCCGTGATATATATAAATGTAGGGGTCCAGAAGATAGTTATGAAATTGCTACATTGCCAAAAGGTAGACCGATTTTAACTTGAAGGGTTGACGTCGTCATCTCCGCTCATAAGCGCTCCCACCACGGGCAGTACCATAATTGTAAATAAACAGTTAATACTATATACTTGCCAGCTTGAATGTACCTAACTATAAGTTATCTATGTACCTTCACCTTTGAACGTTCAAGCATGAATACCTACAGCCTCGTTTAAATACCCTTTTATGTTATGCGATCATCCTCAGCTAGAACAAGTTTGTTACTTGCCTACCTAGGTGTCTAAACCAAGCCAAACTCAAGTTATTTTCTAGCAGGGTCTCTAAGTAACTTTTGCTCGTTGTATCTAGGTAGATTTCAGCTCAATTATGAATTTTCCGTCTTCCAGCCGCAAGGCGATTTTTTTTTTTTTTTTTGTTTTTTTTTTAATTGGTAGATTACTTACATACAGTTATTACCTAAAATCCAGAGCGTTGGATGAGGCAATATGCGAGCCGAGCGGCTGTGCACTTTCTGTGCCTCTGATTCGCGGCTTTTGCCGCCACGGATTGACGCGTGCGCGTAGAACCCCTCGTGTGTCAGATTTGTTGAACAGAATCACAGCCTTGTATTTGCATGAGCGTCGTTTCAAGTTTAAAAAATCATGTTAATAAAAACCCGTGAAGTCTATAGCCCAGATTCAGTTTAGCCTTGATCGTGAAAACCAAGGAACCTACTTTAGACGGCGACAATATTCGAAGTACCTAGGTATTCTCCAGTCTCCAGTCTCCAAGACAAGACAAGACGATACAATAATGGAAGCTCTAGCGGCTCTAGGGCTGGCCTGCAATATACTCCAGCTTATTGAATGTGGCTATAAAGCTATTGTGATGGCGAAGGAATTACACGGGTCCCGCCAAGATGCAATCGAATCCAATACCAATACCGAATTTGTGGCAAGGGAGATGCGGGAGCTTAGCCTTAGAGTGATGGAGGACTTGTCGGCACCTGGTCTGACTGAGGATGAGAAGGCTCTATGTAGGCTTGCGCAACAGTGCAATGATCTATCGAATAGACTGCTGGCATTACTCGAAAGCCTGAAAACTAAGAGACGAGGGAGCAAACTTGACATTGTCACAACGGTCCTAAGAAACATGAGAAAAAAGTATGAGCTGGAGCAACTCCAAGCCAGTCTTGATAACCACAGAAAACAGCTACAGGTTCACATGAACAATGTTTCACGGTAGGTCTACAGTTCATCGACTTATGATGTTTATTTCTCATCCGATCATAGCTCAGACCTGGCGCAAAAGTTGAAAAATACACTTATTACTACGTCGATGTCTCAAACAGAAATGTTACACTTGAAAGACCAGGTACTAAAGCTTCAAAACCAAGTTATCATTAACTCGAACACTATGGTGGTATTCTTCCACAAGCTTCAAAAAGCTGTGGAAGTTCCTTTAAAGCAGGCCGCTATTTTGCAGAGTCTCCGATATCCTAGAATGAACGATCGTTTTGACAATGTGGAGACAGCGCACCAAAAGACGTTCGAATGGCTTCTTCAGAGCCCAGAGCCCTCTCTAGATCCTGGAAAAGAAAGCTATACGCCAGAGAATGATCCAATTCTTACTGGTCCTGATGCAAATATTATATCGAATCAAGCAAAATACCAACAGCATAGAGAGTTTATAGCATGGTTACAAGGAGAACTCGATCACCCTGACAGAAACACCCCCAGTGAAACCATCGCCACAGATAGACCATCTGGGAAGAACATATTCCATATCCTTGGAAAGCCAGGAGCTGGCAAGTCAACTTTAATGAAGTTCCTATGCGAAAACGATATTACGCATGAACGTCTTAAAGTCTGGGCAGGTGGAAAACGTCTTATTATCTCCAAGGCCTTTTTCTGGAGGCTAGGAGACGATGAGCAGAAGAGCCAGACTGGGTTGATAACTTGCTTACTTCACCAACTCTTGAAAGCGGCACCGGAGTTAACTAAAATTGCGTTCCCATCGGAGTGGGAGTCAGATTATGAGAGAACAACCTTCCTCGATTCTAGCGTACTCCACGCGTTCAACAATGTATTCGGGAACCCTTCAACTCTTACGAATTATAAAATAATATTCTTCATAGATGGGCTAGACGAGTTTGGAGGTCGCCCCATCGGGTTGGTAGACAATATCATTAGATGGACAAAATTACACCCCGGCAATCTTAAAATATGCGTGTCTAGCCGACCTTGGAATGAATTCAAGTATGGGTTTCGGGTATATCGGAGTCTTATAATCCACGAGTGGACGCGAGATGACATTCGGACTTTTATTACAGACAGATTTGAGAAGCTCTCGGATATGTCTCCTTTGGTTAGCAAGCAAGGTCTCAACTCGCTAGCTGAATCGATCATTGAAAAAGCTGAAGGAGTTTTCCTCTGGGTCCGTGTGGTCATAGCAGCCATCGAACAGGGCGTAATTAACGGCGACGAGCTCCGGGACCTTAGGCGTAAGGTGGATGCCTTCCCAAGAGAGTTGAACGATCTGTATCAACATCTACTTGATTCGATTCCGGAGTATGACCGTCAAAAAGCATCCCAATTTTTAGTCCTTACTCTTGACATCGGCCTTGAGTATCCAGTGCCCTTACTTCAATACAAGTTTCTGAACGATGTATCGGAAAACCCGAATTTCGCAATCAAGTTGCCGGCGCAACTTTTACCTGATTCAGAAATACAGAGACTATTAGATATAGCGGATAGGCAGGTAAACGGACTTTGCAAAGGCTTCCTTGAAATATGTTCAACGGAACAGGCGACGCATAAATGCATCAAAGGGGTAAGATTCATGCACGGGAGTGCGGTTGAGTTTCTCCGCAGAAATCTCAAGTTTTTCAAACCTTACCTCGGGAAAATCGACACAATCGATCTTACATGCCAGTCCTTTCTGGCCTTTCTGAAGTCTACAGGCGCTGACGAATTCTTTACTCCTCGAACGAGAGACGAATCGGGCGGTTCCCACCATGAATGCGAATTCATATCACAGCTTTGTCGCATAATAGAAGCTTACCAAATTAATCACTCTAGCTATTGCGACACGGAATACGGAGCAGTCACAAAACGCCGCTTCTTCGCGTTTCTAGATAATGTTGAACAGCTCGCAATCCCACTGCTGCAGAAAGGACTGAAGCAGGAACGGGAAATCCGGCTAGAGAATCGTATTTTCATTGTGTCCGCATCTGACTATCGAAATTTTGGGTTAAGCTCAAGAACTATGATACGCGTACCACCGACTCAGCTTATTGCAGTCCTTGCCGCGCAAGTCCTGTTATTCGAGTACTTCGGTAATAGCGGGCGATGTGACCTCCGAATCCAAACCGACCCAGAATTTAGAAGGCAAATAGTAAAAGCTGTTTTGTTCGGGATTTCTCGGGGCCGGTTCAGTGACTTAAGCGCGTTCAGAATGCTAGAAACCATTTTTAAAGGTGGAATCTCTCCCAGGACCCCATACGGAGTGTTAATTCGCGAAGAACAAATGTCAGAAGGTGCTAATTTATGGACTTGGATATTGACACGACTAATATTTATGGACACGGAGCCGATTTCAAGACCTAAAGCCCAGGAAGCATCCAAGTGGCGGTTCCAATACAAGATCATCGAGCTATGTCTACGGTATGGTGCAAGTGAAGACTTTTCCCTAAGATTTGGGCCTTGTTACGAAAAAGCTGGCTCTGATCGACTTCTCGTGAAAGTCCACGCTGGCAATTCCGAGGGTCAAAGCATAGAACTTGCTATGGATTATTATGTTATATGCGTCAACTATCAACTAGACATTGTTCAATACGCAAGGGAGAGAGGGGGGATTCTCACTCTGAGGGACCTACTTGCCTATTGCTTTCCCCAGCACTATGACTATCTCTGCTCTCTCCTTGACAAGAAGCAGCTGAGCTCATTTGAAACGAATGATATTACTGAAACCCCCGATTCACAATTGCCTGGAATGCCGGTAATGTTTCCAGAAGAGCATCGATGCTTCGAATTCCGGGAAGGTATGGGACAAGCTGACTCGTTTAGCTATGGGAGAGTACCCGAGGGTTACAGGGAATGTCTCTCACATTCTGAGAAATGCTTTAGGGATTTTGAGGCGAAGCTTCAAAGAAGCAACTAGGAAACGAACTTCCCATAATACATTCCTAATATTAGCCAAGATTACAAGATTACCAAGGTAGCCATAGTTACAAGAAAAATAGACAGGGACTTGTTAACTAACAAGTGGAGATGATGTTCGTCTCTTCCCCATATGACCTAGCCCCGGTTCTTTCGAATAGTTTCTGTCCTTTGTTTTGTTGTTACATAGTAAGGTCAGCTTAATATTGAGTGGGGTTCGTGGGAAATGGCAAATATGGATGCCACTATTAGTCTATTTTTGAAGGTGGAGAGATAGCGGGTAGAAGGACGACACCGTCACCTAAGCCGTCGCCCATAGTCGTTGAGCCATCATATCCACTAATTGAGCTACGTCGAAAGTCTCACATCGAGAAACATCTTAAAACATTGCACTAAACCTACGAAGGATCACTATATAAGGGACCAGAGGGATCAACCTGCCAATGGTTGGCCATGTGTATATACGCCTAAGGTATCCTAGTATATCCTAGTACCACCGAAATAATATGTAATTGGACATGTTGGACCCTTAATCCTACCTAAGGTAGTGGTTTTCCATAATACCAAGACCCTTAAAGTCTTCTTTTAAGGATTGAGAATGTGCTGATAACCCTCCCGTCGCCCCTAACCTTGCAGATTGTAACCCATCCGACCTGTATATTATCTAAGATGTAATCACCCGTCCCTATTACGGAGTCATTAAAGATGATAAGAGATCTATCTTGCCCTGAAAACGAAGTTGCCCCTCCGATGCCGTTCAACGAAGTCTAGGGATGAAATTAAAGAGCCAAAGCCGCGAAGGCAGCAACTCCAACTAATCCCATTCCAACTTCCGGTCTAACACCGGCATCGGGACTTGAGGTAGGGGATGAAGCGCCAATAGCCGAGGTGACAATATTCGATGCCGAAGCAACGGCAGACGGGTCCGGGTTTGAGGTTGCGGCATCGCAGATTTCGGGAGCTAGAGTGCTAAGCTCTAAACACACGTTGTTAGTTGGAATATGCCCGGACTCATTTCTTATTTATAGGGGCGTTTAAACTTACTGCCAATATCATCTTGCGAACACTTGGCCGAGAAACCGATGCAACCGCTGATGCTAGTAATGAAGGACTGGCGCTTATCTTCACTGCAGAGACAGGTAAAATCTGTCGAGGAGCATCCAGCGGATTCCGAAGAACTATCCAAGCAGCTTGCGGCACAAGACGGTAATTGTGACACGAGATCGGGAAGGGTAGAATTCTGAGCCGCAGCGAAGGCGACGAAGAGCGACAGGATGATAGCGGAGAATTGCATGTTTGCGATGGGGAATATGTTTAGGTATGGTAGTTAATTCAGTTACAGGTTCTAGTTTCGAGGTATGAACCCTTTTTATTTTTTTTTTTAAGGTAATCAATATCGAACTCCTTTTTGGCCAGCCAAAAAAAAAAAAAAAAAAAAAAAAGGAGTATTAACGGATTCGACGGAGATTCAAAGTGATCTGATCTTGTCTTGTCTTGATTGCTTGTATATAACAACACGCAGTAGTTTGAGAAAGCGAGTGGAATCAAGAAAACAAAAAAACTCAAACTTGAAAAAATCTAGATGGCTGTTAATGCAAGACGAGATGACAAAATAATGATAAGAATTATCCAAGGAAAATACAGTAAGATAGGGAAAGAGAGAGGTTTGGTTTAAAACGCATTGATCGCTGGGCTGTGCAGCGCTGAACTGTGCTGAATCGATATCAGTGACACAGTGGTCAGTGGGCTGTGTTAGCTGGACCCGTTGTTTCCGGCAGCCTTTCAGTAAGGATTTACAGTGGTTAAAAAGGTGAGTGGGCGAGAGATTTTAGCAGGTGGGGTTCGAAACCGTCTTGGCGCTCGTATTGAAACGCTTCTGAAAGGCCGGGAAAGCGTTGTCAGATCTGACAGAACAACCTCTTTGCCAGCCTTGAAGCTGACGTCACATGTTAAAGGGTACATGTACGTACTACATGTAGATCCGATACTAAAACTCGGGTGATTTTCGGATTTATGTATCTAATGCTCTCACCCGACTCTTATCTCCTGATAGCAAGAATCATGAGCAAGTACATCTACCTAAATGTATCTATGTATCTTGTGGCTAATAGAAATGGGCATGGCGGTGCAGATCATGCATGGACCATGTCGAGTCCCTGCGTTTCAACCCAGTTGAGGCGTGTGGTCCGTGCCCTAGAATCAATCATCTCTTAGTGGATTGCTGTTAACCAAAAAAATGATGGAATTCCAACCGCGATCACCAAATCGCATATCTTGCCATTTCATTCGTTCAGCCTCAACACACCCACACAACACCCTTGTAACCTTCATAGTAATGGAGGTATCAAGAGAAAGATGGCATTCTACTATTCAACGCACTTTCCCATTCACGGCTCCATAACTTATATGCAGTATCTCTGTTATGGATGTAGTGTGTGTGGATGGTAGCCAACAAATCTTGTTGCTAGATCAGCGTCTCTGCTTCTTAGGGAAAGCCGAATCCTGTCCGCGACGACTTAGAAGCCCGCGTGAGCAGCAACTACGTAGCACGTCATCCATCCCACCTATTTTCACATAGCTTTTAACACACTTTTGCGCAATGACCTGTTTCGGGTATTAAAAACCGTACCCCCAAGGCGTACGGCCCAGCCGATATGCCATCTTCTAAATACCCGGCAGTTTCGAATTCGAAAAGTGACTTGGTTGAACCGGTCATCTCCGCTTCACCCAGTAGCCCGTTGACCGGCGATGATAATTCCTTAAGCTTTGAGTTATTAGACCTGAATGCCGGAGAGTTAGCGCTTCCCACACTCCCCCGGCTCTCAACTAAAATGTCTTATCAACCACTCGCATCAGATGACCCCGAAGACCAGAAATCTTACGGATCTTTGGATGCAACACCCAGCCAAAGCCCCACGGCTTTATTGGGTGAAACGATTCGCATCGAAGATCCTGTGATAGGAATAGAAAACCCCTTTTTAGACACGGAAACTACAGAGTACTGGCGACAGGTCTACGATAATTGTCAATATGAATGCAGACATATTTTCAACCCAAAGTTGACCTGGTCAGCGAGAGAAGAGAGAGAATTGATCCGGAAGCTTGATTGGAAAGTCTGTTTATGGGCGGTATGAAGCCGCCTTATTACTACTTCGATGGGGGCTAACATCTCGGATCCGTTCAGTGTGTGATGTTCTTCGGCTTACAAGTGGACCGCGGTAATCTTTCTCAAGCAGTCTCTGACAATATGCTGGATGACCTAGGCCTAGATACTAACGGTATGGTCTAATCCGCTCAGAACTCACAGTCCAGACCTTTACCTGAGGGCGGGTATCGCAAGTGCGTTCTCTATCTAGATTTGAGAGACGGGCCATTTCACATATACCGCATTAAGTTAAAAAAACAGGCATGATCATTCCGCTAACAAACTACCGGAACACAGACTATAATTACGGCCATTCTATCTTTTTAGTATCCTTCTTGTTTGCCGAACTGCCTTCGCAGCTTGTATCAAAAGCCGTAGGCCCAGACCGTTGGATTCCCATGCAAATGGTTTTATGGTCGTTCGTCGCCATTTCGCAATGCGCCCTAACCGGCCGTGGTTCCTTTCTTCTAACCAGAAGCTTGCTTGGTTTCCTTGAGGTGATATATTCTCTTAAGTACTGTTCGGGTCGTCGGTCTAATTCGTCTAAAAGGGAGGATTTATACCCGACCTCGTATTATGGCTATCGTACTTTTACACATCACGTGAACTGCCAATAAGACTGAGCTACTTCTGGACATCGTGTAAGCTTCAAGATCATCATTGACCTTCTGCTGGGGTTGATATTGAATATTCACTAACTTCACCGGTTAGTATCAATTACAGGAATTGTTACCTCTCTGCTGGCCTTTGGGCTCCTACATCTTAGGGGCATCCTAGGTTGGGAAGGCTGGAGATGGCTCTTCCTAGTCGAAGGATTTATAACTCTATGTATAGGGATTGCGTCGTTTTTCATGATGCCCGCATCTGCGGTGCAGACTAAAACATGGTTCCGCCCGAAGGGTTGGTTCACCGAACGAGAAGAGGCGATCGTCGTAAACCGGGTGCTTCGCGATGATCCTTCGAAGGGAGACATGCATAATCGACAGGCATTGACACCTAGGCGGTTATGGGAAGCGTTGAAAGACTACGATTTATGGCCCCTATACGCGATTGGATTTTGTGCTTACGTGCCACAATCGCCCCCCAAAACTTACCTTACCCTCACACTTCGGTCGCTTGGGTTCAGCACGTTCAACACCAATCTCTTGACCATCCCGGCGGTAAGAATAAGCAGATCTGCGCTCTTTTATTATCCTTTACTGACTTTACCAAGGATATAATGCATATTTTCAACCTCATTCTGCTCACAAGGCTATCGGAATGGTTGAACGAGCGTTCATTGGTGGCTATTGTGCAGCCTCTTTGGACTCTGCCGTGCATTATTGCTCTAAGGTTTTGGGGAGGTCTAATTGAAGATAAATGGGGCACCTATGCAATTATGATGGTTCTTCTCTCCTATCCATATTGTCGTACGTATCCCTTACTGGATCCAATGTCATGTTTAATGTTAACCAATGCCTTGCTAGACGCAATATTGGTCGGTTGGTGTTCCAAGAATTCCAATAACGTCGGTACGCGTACAGTTTCGGCAGCCTTGTATAATGTAAGTATTACTTTCGGTCCAAGATTACGTTATAAAATACAAACGTTGACAACACTTTAGATGAGCGTCCAAGCCGGCAACGTATACGCTTCTTATATCTATCGCGACGACGACAAGCCTTTATATCGCCGCGGGAACTCAGCATTGCTCGTGATCAACTTAGTTTCAATCCTGATTTTCTTATTAACGAAGCTTTATTATGTTTGGCGAAACAAACAAAAGGAACGCGTATGGAACGCCTTAAGCGAGGAGCAGCAGATTGAATACAGGAAGACAACCAAGCTACAGGGTTCAAGGAGGCTAGATTTTAGATTCGCCCATTGATTAGAAGATGATACATGTGGGTATTTGCGTCAACAGATAGATAGCAATACACACCTTTGCACGAATTCTTTTACTCGATACATTACGTCGTGCGATATGATCTTAATAGGGAGTTACTTTGTAGGTGGTATTGGTAAAGGTCCTAGCAAACCGATGGTTGTCTAGTAGACTGAATAGTTGTCTTAACTGAAGTGTGAACTTGCAGCCGCATGTCGCACTTTACAAACCTTAGACTTGTAGCACACGTTAGGATATCCGAGCCCTTCAAGCATCGTGCTGTCGTCCAAGCGTTGCTGCCGCGGTAAGATCGCGTGGATTCCCGGTGTGTTACCTCTGGGACTATAGCACCTCGTTATGTATGTATTTATGACACTAACTACGGAATCTTCTTGTCATATGTCTACTTGACATCTCCGCTAGGTCAGATGAAAAGTTTCGCGTTTAACTAGGTAGGCACTATACATCTAGGGTATTCTTAATTACCTAGGTAACCTAGGTAGGTAACCACCTATGCAGTGGTGTTTACCTATATTACAGTTTGGTGTAGATGACTACCTACCTATCTTGCGCATTCTTAACGATACCAAGTCCTTCCGTGACTTTTTAATGATGGTTTTTACCTAACTCATCTGTATAGTGAGATAACTAATTGGTAGGTAACTTTATTCCCTTACGAAGAGCAACCAACTGTAACTTAAAATTTTCGCACTCAAATACACAACTAAGATCTAATAGCATTACTTACTAGTATATCTTTAATGAGTTGAAAGGTCGGACTATACCAAATCAGACCCCTGTGAGATGCCAAATTTCTTCAAAGCAGATATTTCGAGGCTATTTTACCATATCAACATTCTTGGAATTGCTACTAGGATATGCATGCGTTATAGCGCGTATTTTTGCTCAGATATCAACTACCGATGTCTAGATGAAGTGGAGTTCGCATCGCATATATAGACAGGCATTAAGAGGAACCCCCGATCCCGCATTGACGTTCAGTGTGACGTGCATCTTTCTATTCCCGACCCGCGCCACATCGCATGCATTAACACGTGGATTTATAGCCTATATCTAGTAGTGTATAGCCTTTTATCTAGCTTCTCTGGTTCGGATACTAAACATGATTGACAACGAGCTTATATTTGTGCAAGGTTTAGCTGCAATGCTGTTGTCTGCTTATCGAAATGATAACTGTAAAAGATAGACGATGTACAATACCGAGTAGTCGGCTAGCTTGAATTTAACTTAAGATCTGGTTAGATTTGAGATTTGATTACACCCCCAGACTTATTATTAAATTAAATGCTCAATAGAACCGATAGGGCTAACCTAAACCACAGGCCACATGTAAAACTCCGATACCAATTTAGGTACAATAGAGATATCCCTTACGTTCAATATCGTAGACGTTTGCTATTATATTAGATATATACCTAGGTAGGTAAGTATATATCCGAGGTGTACAAAGTACAAATAATATGAATGCCTCGAATTGTGTAATGTCATATTTCGTAGGACGGTAGGACATTACCTGGGAAACGAGCATTGCGATAAAACTTGGTCAGAGGTATGCCATTGATTAGCTAAAGCGGGATGACGTTTGAAACTCAACTCACTTACCTTGAAATGCAAATAGCAATGCAAGTAGAAATGTCAAATCGAAGATCGGGCTATCACTAAAAAGCCACCCTAAACCCGATTGGCAATTGAAACGACGCTGCTCTTGTCGTTCCTGTGCAGCTTGCAGAGCGCTAAGTCGAGCATGCACGGGCCGAAAACTAGACTAACCGGAATAGGATTGTACATCGTACGTTCATTGGTTGTCGCAAAAACTCGTAACTTTGTAGAGTCTAACCACATCCAACCGTTATCGGCCAACAGGATTGGCGAATGATTTGTCGCTGTAGCAACAAGACCGCAGCTCTTGTCAACAGAGAGCTATGTCAACCCCGGTGACTTTACCTGCAATACCTGCAAAACTTACAATACTATCTACAACACTTTCACATATTCCCCTTCCCTACCTTACCCTCTCTACCCTTATCTTGCATAGCAAGATCAACCATCCTAGAATCTTATCCACTTTGAGTTGTTGTAGAAGACAACAGCTTCAACCAGGAAAAAAAGACAGCTTCAAGAAAGTTTTCTAAGTTTCCGCACAAAAAAAAAGACACTCAGACCACTTTTTCATTTGCCTTGAACAAGGGCATCACTTACACGCATCTAGTTTTCGTCTGCCAAGTTCGCCTACTGCTGCTGAGGACGACTTAAGAGCTTAATTGCCCGGCCAGACTGGCTTGCGCTGCGTGAGGTGAGTTTATCCACGGATATTTGATATCTGACCTTGAATCCCCAAGGTCCTCGTGAGACGATTCGGGAACCCGGTGACTGACGGATAGATGCAGTTTCGGAACCAACTGACAGCCAAATTGGCAACCAGGATCTATCGACAACCGGCCCATTTCCGAACTCGACTCTCATCACGATGCTGTCCAATCCGGTTCACGGCGATTTTCACGCCCGGCACCGACAACATCGACGACAAAACTCGACTCCCACGGGCTACGAGATGATGAAGATCGCAACAAACCTGCCCAACATGCATCAGCACCAGAACCAGCAACGATCACGCATGGCCCATCGCAGGGGCATGAGTCTGGATACTCGACGACAACAACAGCAACAACAGCAACCACAACAACAGATGCAACCCTCGACAATACCAACAAGGCAGGACTACTCAACGGTAAGTAACGCTACTAACAATACAGGATCAATCACATCACAGCATGTGCTGCGAGAAGCGCAGAAGCAACGCATAGCTCGCCCGGGCCCCCAGCAAGCGTACGCGAACTTGGCAAGCGACGACAGCTATCTGATATCCCCTCACGGGACACCACCGACACAAAGTTTTGAAGGAAAAGGGTTTGGAAATCTCTCAAACCAGCAGGATATGCAAATTAACCTTGACATGTATAACGGACCCATGAATGTCATCTTTAAAAAGAACCAGGAGAATTTCTCCAGTAACATGACATCGTCTCAGGACTTCGAACAATTCCCAAGCGCTCTATCCACACCTACGCTCATGAGCTTCCAGGACAGCCCCACGGGAGGTCCCGGATGGATTTCTGAAGGAGAAACCTCAAGCACTAGGAGGAACTCCCGGCGAATTAGTAATGGAATTTTGGATAGAGTTGCGAAATTCGAGAACTTAGGAATTGATGTCCAGAGACCCTTGACGCCTCCTCGCCAGGATGCTACAGGTGAGCATATCTCATAAGTTAAAAAAAAGTAAAAGACTGACATGAGAAAAGACTACTTCCCACTTACACCTATGGACACACCGCATGATAGAACCATAAAGCATGGCCAGCCCCCGCAGAGGTTCTCGGAAGGTTACGACGAATCAATGGAGGAAACCGTGAAGCCCACAAGGCAATCTTCAAATGGGCGGTCAAGGACAACCTTCGATGAGATGCGACAAGCAGCTGAAGCCCAGGTCCAGGGGTCGTTCCCAAATCGTTCCAATACAATTCCTTCCAGCACAATTCCTTTAATGGAGACATTCAATCCGCCTTTAGACCCGATGGCGGACTTTTTGGATATGGACCGTATCGGTAACAACGGCATCAGAGTCGATACCGCTTTTGATGGGCTTCCCATGCCTTCGCATCCCATGAGCGCCAATTCAAATACTCCCATCACACCCCAATTGGGCGAAATCAATAATTCCTTCGAATACAAGCCCAACATGCAACACCCCAACTTAGGATCCGAAGATGGATTCTCGATAGCGTCATCTTCCCGTCGAGGGACACCGCAACATCGTCGAAACGAATCTATGGCTAGCATCGCTAGCGCTGCAAGCATTGCCAGCATCGACATCGAGAAGACCAAGACCTCAACGGGAATCACGCTCGAAGACATCCATCAATACATCCAAGGACCCGACCCTAGGGATAACAAATGGACCTGCACCTTTGAAGACTGCAATAAGAAATTCGGCCGAAAAGAGAACATCAAGTCCCACGTACAGACACATCTCAATGACCGCCAGTACAAGTGCCCAACCTGCCACAAGTGCTTCGTTCGTCAGCACGATCTCAAACGCCACGCGAAGATCCACACGGGTATCAAGCCTTACCCATGCGAATGCGGCAACAGCTTCGCGCGTCACGACGCCCTTACCCGCCACAAGCAACGCGGGATGTGCATAGGCGCGTTTGAAGGCGTGACGAGAAAAGTGGTCAAGCGCGGGCGTCCGCGCAAGCACAGACCCGATATGGAAGAGCGAAAAGCCAAGACGCATCGCACTCTCAAGAAGAACATGTCTACATCCTCAATATCATCTCAGTCCGGATACTCGGATACCTCGGCGGGTAATTCTCCCGAATATGTTGACCCAGACTTCGACGTGCTAGACGGAATTATGGACGTGTCGATGGGCGGAACGACGATGAACCCGAGCTCTCTCCAAGGCATGAACTCATCCTCCGCCCCTATGCCTAGTCTTAGCAACGACGCGCCGGTGAGCGTGCACTCGCCGTCGGCAGCTAGTGTCCACTCCTACGTCTCGCAACTGTCCCACATCTCGCTTCACCAAAACGTACTACCCGAATCGCTGTCGTCGCGACCAGCATCCCCCGCCAAGAGCGTCGCCAGCCACTTCAACGAGCTCCCGGCGCTTTCGCGCTCGTCGTCTCCGCCACCGTCCGGCAGCAGCCGGTACTTTGACGGGAAGCTGAACTCGAGCAGCGGCGGCGCGGCGGAGATAAATATCAGCTCCTCCGTCGAGACGGCCAGCATCCCGAGCTTCTCGGGGATGGGAAGCGAGCCGGATGACGACGACGTGCTGCTCCAGTTCACGAACAGCGAGAACAGCTTACTGATGCTGAGCTCCGGGAGCAAGTTCGACGAGGCGTTTGATACCGTCGACATGTTTACTAATAACGACGACTTATTCTTCGGTAGTACATAAAAGCTTTAAAAAAGACAACTTTTCTCGAAAGATCATCGCGAAACGAATATACTGTTTTAGCCTGTCGCGCGCCATCCTTACCTTGATTTTTTTTTGGAGAAGCGGATGGTCTTTTTTTCATCCTTCATAATTTTTTGACGCGCCAAACGAAGCGAAGCGGGACATACTAGAAAACGGGTGTTATACTAGTTAATGAAGAAAACGTATCTCGGGGATTTATTTTAATGGGTTCGACCTGGGAGGGGGGGAAGGGGGGCGTTAATTGCAACGCTCGTTTTGCTATTTTGAAGTGTTTTCCCTCTCTAGGGTTTTTCCTCGGTCAAGAACGTCATGTACGATAATGTGGGATTACAAAGGAGAACGCAAGGTCGCGGTTGAAAGGGGTATTGCTTTTCTCGTCTTTTTTTTTTTTTTTCCTCCATTGGCGGAACGGATGGGAAATGTTTTCTCGGCGTTTTAGCGCCGACACAACAGAGGTGGCCATCGTTTATTTTTTTTTTTTCTATTCTTCCTGGTCTATCAACATAATTTGGCGGGCGGTATAAGAATAACTTGAAAGTCTTTCCATAGGATAAAATATACTATCGGGGATGTAGTCGATCTCGTCTGGATATTTTTTGTTGATGATCAATTTTGACCCTGTGATTAAAGCGTGACCATAGAAATGATGACGTTTTATATTCGACGGGGGTATAAGGTCCCAGATTCGCAGTAGCTTACCTAAACCTCAGGTACCCAAGCGCCTGAATTTTACCCCAGGTAACCGCCTGGCTGGTAACCTTAGTGCGTTCAGTGCAGCTTCTAGCTTGTAGCTTTTTATAAGGCAACATGCAGCTTGGAGATTGGTTTAAGGATTGATGTAGCCAGCCGGCTGCATCCGCTGGCATATGCTCCACTTTTCTATATTTCTAACCATCGCCAATGGAAAATCAAGACGAGGTCATTAATACTTCACGTTCCTCATTATGGAATACCTATGGCCAAGGAAAAGGACGCAGGCTTCCATGACTACATGATTATTACGGATTATCCTACCTATCAAATACCCCTCTGCCAACCCTTTAAATCAGTACAGCCTATCAAATAACGATTGAGCATATATGAGATATGATTGATTAGGTGACACCAAGAATCTAAACATCTCGGTTGCAAACGGTTTTCTCTATCTGGGTTGACATTTATACCCAACTGATCCCATCTACTGTCGTTGCAAGAAGAAGCTTAGCAACCCTTCACCTCCCAGGTCCATCTTTCAAGAATCTACCTAACCTAAACTATCAACGGAACAGCCAGGACACGGCTTACACACGTTAGGAAGTCCTACCGAAGCTTTTGCCTTTCTGGGCTATCAGGCAACATGTTGACCCCAACTACCATTCCATATTTCACTCAGTTCTATCCTATTGGAAATACCCCTGCAGTCAGTCTAACTAGAGGTCTACCCCAAGGGTTAGACGCTGATATCCTTCTTCTTGGATGTGGTGACGTCCGGAATATTCTATACACAGCGTACTCCGAACGAGGGTTCCGTAAGTACACCTTCTGCTTTTCATCTAGTCTTGCCATTTTAGTTAAGGGAACATAATCGCTACTTCTTTCACCCATACGAAATCACCTACGAGATTTCATCAGCATCGTTGCTCTCCATTAGTGTTATTAACATTCGAATAGCAGCAAGAAAGCTTGATATCACATGCTGCGATGTAGAAACCGCTATAATAGGTGAGAATCGTACCGTATCCACTTCATGGAGTTCATGTTATTCTGACTTACTCTAGCACGAAATGTGCTTCTCTTTACCCTCCTCGTCGACGGCATCAGTGCCGATAGTGCATGGGAGATATACTTCCATTTTCGCATCAATGAATCTTCGAAGAAATCGATCAAGGACCAAGCACATAAATTAGTGACACTGTCGGGCTCTATCCAACAATGGACTGAAGGGCCTTACGGCTCAATGCTGAGATTCTGCGATGTAAACTCGCTACAAGATGTCAGACGTGTCTGGGTGAAGTATGCCTCAGCCAAGTCTAAGACAAACGCAAGTTTCGAGAAAGACCTCGAGAATACCCGGAGGCTACTCAAGCTTATGAGAGGCCGGTCTGAACTTATCTTAACCGGGCTCAGATCCGCAGCGCCATTATCGCTCTCGTCGAAAGATGAAGTTGTGAAGGCCAGGGAGCACTTCTGGAAGCATGGCAGCCTTTCCAAACACCCGGGAACAGTTCCCAATCCGTTATTTTCTGAGTCTATGTCTGCGAACACGTATCTTCACTATGGCACAGACCCCATTCTAGGTTTCCATCTTGCAACTGCCATAGCAAACCTAGCGCCGGGGTCCCCTCTTCGTCCCGAAAAGGATCACGGCGAGATCCTCAACGTTATTGCTGCGGCGAAGACTCAGTTCCGCGAATGGGTGGCGGCATTCCGAGGGATACCGGAGACGCATATAATCCTTAGGTTCATTGTATCAGATGCTGTATCTCTTGGTCACGCCCTTCAAACCCTTTCAACTTCAAGGAGCAGTCCAACAAATATCTTTCGTCGACAGCTTGACATAGCTCCTATTGAATTCGACCCTAAATCTTACGCTACGCTCGACTCAGCACCCACCAGATTCGACGTGATTGATACCTCGAATCTTGCTGACCATCTTGGTGCACTAAACCTATTGGTGGCAGCCGCACCGCTATTGAAGACATCAGCAAGCTCCACCCTATGGACAGAGACGTTGATCAAAACGGAAAAGACACGAAGACAGCAATTCGACGCTTTGTTTCCTGGCCATGCTCAAACAATATTCCTACTTCTTGGTCTAAGCCCGGTCGACTTTTGGACAAATGCGACATCTGTATCCTGTGTAGATGAGATCTTATTGAACTCCATGGGCACATCTGTCGATGTCCAGCAGGCGCATTCGAGACTAGCTTGGAAACGGAGTTCATATTTCTCTCGATTACCCAGCGGTCTCGAGACTCTAACCGTCGCACCGCATGAGCTCGCCAGTGTGGTGTTTCAAGTTTACTTGCAGATGTTCGAGAACGAAGACGCCACGCCACTTTTAGGGGCAAGCCACGAAGAGATGATCAGAAGGCTCTTGGGCTCCAAATATCCACACTTCCATAGAGGCAGTTTCGTACTATTGTTAAAATATATACAGGCAAATACATCTACAGCTTGGCCGTCTTTTTGGGAGCATTTCTTGGAAATGATAGACCAAGATAGTGCAAACAAGAGCACTATGAGAAGCCTCTATCGTCAGGACTTATGCGTTCAACTACATATTCATAACCTACACACTGAGAGATGGATAAGAGAAGAACTAAAGCCAATACCAAGCGCGGGCGGCTTCAATGCATGGAAAAATATCCCCGATGTGGTCTGTGTCACAGTAGTAGTACCGAGGAAGCACATTGACAGTGTATACAGTACTGAAGAGGGGAAGCAAAATGCGCCAACATTTGATGGAATTGTCAAGTCGAGCAAACCGATGGATTGGGAGAATTACTTTTCTGGCGTGCAAGCTGTATTTGGCCAAGTTGAGGCATCAGGCCAACGCGAGGAGGAGAGTTTCTCAATAACAATTCGTCAAGATCCTCTGGGATGGCAGGGGAAGTCGCCTTTGATAGTTTCCTTTTACGCACTAGCCGCTGGCCTTCAGGTTGAACCAAAAGATACTCGAGTTGGCCTCCGTCTTCAGAACTCGCCCATGAACATCCGTACTTTCCAGCAGTTCCTACCTACCATGATCGTATATACAGCAGCAGTTAAGGATACCTCTAATGTCTTCATTACGAAATATGAACCAGGAATGTCGGGCTATCCCTTGGCAGCTTGGAATGAGGATCCTACAGTGAAGAGCACTACCCAGGCGGATACACCTCGAAGTGCTCGAATCACTGCAAATTTTGAACATGGCATGATCAAGTCCTTGTGCAACCATATTGATTTTCCTTCACAAGCGGCTCGGAAACTCCTAACTGAACGTGTCCGGATTGAGCTGCAACAGTCATCACCATTTTCAATAGATATCGTCTTTGGTAAGAGACGCCTAGTCCATGCTGCGTCATTCCCAACTCCGGTTCTCAAAGAAGCCGCCAAGACGCGTATCGCGCGCGCATCCCATTACATTGAAGTCATCGCACCCCTTGCAGACCCCCTGGCTTCGGGGCCGTTGTCATCTTTTATCTACCCCGTCACGCTCGGGGAAAGTTCCGTGCCAATAACGCTCAACAGTCAGCAAGTTAACCTAGATTCTTTGCCAATCCTCAATGTAGACCAAGCCTACAAGAAGGAAAATCAATGGCTAAACATACTTACGTCTCACCAATTCTCCGTGCGTGAGCGAAGATTGCGAGACTCAACCGAGCCGGCTTCGCTGCGGATGAACTTTAAAGAGTCGCTCTTTTCCATGTTCATGATAGCTTCGGGGCTCCAAGGCGGACATACTGGACTTTTCGCACTTCAGCATCCTAAAGATGGTAACCAAATGCTTCTTTTCGTCCGCACCATACGGATCAACGGCGCAGAGGGGTCCATAGTCGCCGATGCGGCGGTTCTTCCTTTCACTAGACAGCTGATCGAGTCTGGAGAAATTGAGATGTTTCTTTATATTCTTCGGGAGCTCGAGATATGCGCCATCAACGTCAACGACGAAGAGCTTGTGCTCTGGAAAAAGGTGCTCCCCGCACTCGCGGAGCGGTGTCGCACGTGGAGCCACGGTCCCGATTGCGAATACAAGAAGCCCCGCGCCACAAATCCGCTTAGCACGGAGATGGGGAAGCAGTTTATGTGCAGTTGCGGCAACGGCAAGCTACCGGAGGGCTTCATGAGCCTGCCCGAGTGGGACGCGGCATCCAAGTATGCGATCCGAGTAGCTATCAGTCCGACCTTCGCGGTGCCTCTCGTCGAGGACGTCGTGGACCTGAGTCTTCTCAAGGCTCAGGGAAGCCTCGAGCGCTTGCACATGGACAAGTGTCGCAACTGCAACGCGACGGAGGGTAAGAATGGAGGGAACCTCTTGAAATGCGCGAGGTGCAAGGAGGTTATGTACTGCTCGTCGGAGTGCCAGCGCAAAGATTGGAAGAAGCACCGGATGGAATGCAAGCCTTACGATGAGGAGTAGTTCAGTTTGGTTGATGGGAATTTTGGGGTAGGATTTCTCAAGATAGGACGGGAAGTTTGATTTCTGTAGTGCGCATAAGGTACCTAGGCCATGATAATTCGAATGCCGAAGAAACGCCTCTATTGTCTCATTTACGAACAAATCGCATCTCTGCCGCTATCTACCTAACCTAAGGTAGTTCGGGGTTGTGTGCCGTGTTTGGGGGATTACCCGCGCTACTTCGGCTTTATGGTGTGATGGCCATGCGTTCGAAGCTTCCGGGCTTCGCTGAGTAAATGAGGTAGAAGCATTAGGTAAGTGTTGGAGTTGAGGTCGTAATCGGGGGATATGGTATCTGTACGGGGCCGCGTAGTGAAAAGGATCAATAGTTGTCGCTTAATTCCAAGCCACCTCCGACAGATTGATACTCTACGCAACCCCATTAGCAAGAGAGAAAAAGAAATTGGCGTCACAAGACATTGGGGGTATGCATACACATTAGGATGGTAGCATCGCCAGTTAGGCGAGCTGAACTAAGCTTTGGTATAAAGAAAGTTACATCAAGGCGCAACATGTGCTTTCAAAATACTACCAAAGGCACGAGGTATCAGGCCCATCCCCATTTAGCCTAAACACCTCGTCGCTTCTAATGGGTTCATACGCTCGAATAAATCGTCATAACATGATACTCAGATCTGGGCATGGGGTCGTATACACCTGATTAAACATCCAGCGCTAATACCGAGTATGTACCAGGGCCAGAGCCGCCGGTGTCATTGGTAACACAATGGCTACCCTAAGGCAACATATCGATCGATAGTAAGTCTTCAAGGTAACCTTTGCATAAGACTATAAATGTATCTTGTATGTGATGAGTAATGGCCATCGGCCTATTCCACGATGACTCTGCATAACGTCCGTTTTTACTAATAGTTCGGTAATCTGAAAACTGCCCTCGAAGGAATTCTAGCCCTTACATGCAATGAGTAGAGAACTTAACCCACCGAACGGCATGCCAAACCAAGTAATATACATAGGCCGTTATGGCCATAACGTTATTATAGAGGGTTTGTTGAGGAGATTTTTCATGAGGTGTGCTGCGGAATAGTGCCTATTAGCAGATCTTCGGCATCATGAAGCTAAGACTTTCTCTCGTCTTCGCGAGCATATTTCTTTCCAGTGCCATCGCGCTCAAGCCGAGAGCTCTTCTTTCAGACACCGTACAGCTTACTCGAGATGACATTGGTGACTTCTCCGCCATAGACTTCGCCGATGAAGCTACGGTTTCGCTATACGAGAGCAAGGTCCAGGCCTATAAAGTCTTCCCAGGTGACCGCGACTGGCCATCCGTCGCGGAGTGGGCTCGGTTGAATAGGACGCTCGGCGGTGCTTTACTGAGACCGACACCAACTGCTGCCGCTTGCTACCAAGGACCTAACTATGATCCGGAGAGGTGTCAGTACTTACTTACAAACACCTCGTTTTCGCACTTCTGGCTCGACGAGCCGCTTGTCTCGTTGACAGAATGGTCGCAAGGCGGGACTTGTGCGCTTGCCATGAACCCCCAAGGGAACTGTACCCGTGGAGGATTCCCCGAATACGTCGTGAATGCTACGACCGTGAAGCATATCCAAGCAGCAGTCAACTTTGCCAGGAACAAGCGCATCAGGCTGATAATTAAGTGAGATAAGTCCACTCATTTAAAGACTTTTAGAGCTTCAAAAGGTTGAGAGTTCCTAACTACCTTATTTATAAACAGAAATACGGGGCATGATTTTGGTGGCAGGTCAGTGGGCGCGGGATCTCTCAGCATCTGGACGCATCATCTCAAGGCCATGGAATTCATCCCTTCGTATAGACTCGGGCCATATAACGGAAAGGCGGTGCATTTCGGAGCTGGCGTTGAGTCGTGGGAGGAGAAGAATTTCATGGCAGCCCACAATATATCGGTGGTCTCGCCCGGTTGCGGAACGGTAGGAGGAGTTGGAGGGTGGATGAGCTCGGGAGGTCACACGACGATTACCTCTAAGTTCGGTCTTGGGGCAGACCAAGTACTTTCTCTCGGTGTTGTCACTGCTTCCGGGAGGTTCGTAACAGCTGATCCGTATACTAACCCAGATCTTTTCTTCGCATTACGCGGCGGCGGCGGAGGTAACACATTCGCGTCTCTTAAGGTCTGTCGCAATAAGCCGTTCGTATGTTGCTAACTGGTACAATAGCAACCTACGGAGTAGTGACTTCGGCTATCATGAAAGCATATCCGCCAGTTAACGTGACGTCAACTTCTTTAAGTCTCACTCTCTCGCCATCAAGCAATACGACAAACCCGAACCCCGGCATGCTCACGGACACCGAGCAGTTCTGGCAAGGGGTCAGCACTTACTATAGATTCGCCGCCAAGGTGCTGGATGCCGGTGGTTACTGTTTCAGTTACATTTATCCGCTCGCGAATAACAGTTACAGGTTTACAACTAGTTCGTCTTTCGTCGACTTAGCGCCAGCCGCAGCGCACGAGTTTATGCAGCCATTATACGACAACCTTAATAATCTCGGTATCAATATCACCAACCCGCCGTCTCCATTTGTCTCGCTCTACGGGCTACCTAGCTCCAGCAACGGTCCCTCGCCCGGCAACACGCGATACCGATCGCGTTTACTCCCGCGCGAGAACTGGGAAGACGACGAGCTATGGAACAAGACGATGAAGGCGATACGAACAGCGACAGAAGGCGGGTACGAGGGCGACTTCTACTTCCACGGGACACTCACGTCGCCGACGGAAGAAGTAGCCGGATGGCCCGGCGCCAACAACGCGGTCAACCCGGCGTGGCGCAGGAACCGCATGCACGCGATGCTCATGGACCAGACGCCGAAGCAGTCGACGGAGCGCGACGCCGTGATGCAGGGGTACATGGACCTGCTGCGGGAGGCGGCGCCGAATGCCGGGTCGTACATGAACGAGGGGGACCCGGGCGAGCCGAACTGGCAGCAGGCGTTTTACGGAGACCACTACCCGCGGCTGCTGCGGATCAAGCGGCGGCGCGACCCGTGGGGCTTGTTCTGGGCGCCGACGACGGTGGGCAGCGAGGGTTGGGCGGTGAGGGCCGAAGGGTACCCCGAGACGCAGAATGGGAGGTTATGTCGCGTCGGATAAGACGAGAAGTGAACCGTGCCCTAATAATATTTCAGACGCAAAAGAGGTCGTGTTGATATTAAACTGAGTAATAGTAGATACCTACCTGGGTATATACGGCCAAGCCAATCCCAGAATATCCTTAGGTCTATCGGCTACACCTCATACCGAATATGGACAGACATGAACTTGGGTGACTCTCAAATGTATCTCACTCTAATATGAGTTTATATCTCGACAGTGATGAGTTTAGGTGCTTCTATATCTGTTATCACTTAGAGTTACGGTAGTAGATTATAGCATTTCTCATAATTATGGTTTTACTCTATGGTAGTCCTCTTTTCTGGCATAGCGAGTTCAAACTCAACTCGGCTGAGAATGACATTCTCTAGTCCCTATTTAAACTGTACCTACTAAGTAGGAGGTAAGTATTCGGATTTCCGGAGTTAATTGATTCGCTTTGTGAATTGCTCTCGTTTATGCCCAACTTAAGAAATCCTAGTAATGCTTCACTGCGGCGATATACTATAGTGCTCAGCATTAAAACTCGAGCATTCAATTTAGCCCTAATCATATGCTATGAATAAGGCCAACTGACTAGGTATCTAACATAAAATTCATCACTTAATTAAAGATTTTCAATACGGCGAATTCAGTCTCTGTGAAGAAGCAGTCACAATATCTTGTTCCCAGCATGTCCAATGAAGCTTCAGCTGGAACATCCCCTTTGTGATTGAACAATCCATTATTATACAACGCTCAGTAACTATGTCATCGTGAGCTGAAATAGATCGTAGTAAAAGAACTTATACAGAATACGTGATGATTGTATAGAACCAACGCTATTGAAGTAAAACTTATTTGACGTCTATATAGTTCTCAGCATCCAATGCTTCAGTGGTGATATCCCTCTCAACCACAAGCCAATCAACAACTATCTCACAACTCCAAGCATTCTCATCTTGCTCCCAAGGACGTCGACGTTGAATACACAGCCTCTCCAATAACCTTACAATCAAACCAATCCATCCCGTCATCCACCGCAACCATGTATAGCCTTATCAAGCTCCTCTCCCTCGCCCTGCTATGTGCTCCCTCCGCCATGGCAGGCAACATCATCGTGCAGAACAACTGTAAGTTCGACGTGTGGTGCGACGCGGCCAAGAACGACGGCTCGTCGAGCCCGTCCGTCCAGGTAAGAGCCGGGCGGCACTACACGTCCCCTCTACCGGCGCACAACGACAACGTCGGCTCCGTGCTCAAGTGCTCCAACGCCGCCAAGTCCCGGAAGGTGTTCCAGGCGGAGCTCGCCGTGCAGAACGGTAGGTCCTGGTTCGACCTCTCGGCTATCGACGGCGACCCATTCCTCTCGCACCACCGCCACGCTGAGCTTGCGGGAGAGTGCGTTCTCGACTGTCCTCCCAAGTCGACGGCTTGCTATTATCCCGTGCAGGTCGATTGTCACACCACTCGGGATGCTGTGATGACGCTTTGTTAATTACATACCTACAACACTGGAGTTTTATATACCTACCTAGGCAAGTCGGCGTAGTAGCCATTTGATGAAAATCCACATCCTTGGGAGTTAGCAAGTTCTTTTCGATAGTTTAGATTGCTGGGCGTGTTGCACTCACACATCATGATAGTTGTTACCTAGTTTATTTACTTGTATATATATCATTCATCTCAACTTCTATGATATTGTCCAAATGACTGAAGCAAGTGATTGTTCTAATGATTAATGAGCACTACCATATTGATAGCCTGTTGAATAAGTATAAAAACCTCAGGCTTTATAAATAGGTACTATGGGATTTTTCCGTGCAATATAAGGTGAGTATGTTGGACTTTGCTTACAATGGGTTGGCAGAGATAATAGGGGCTAGCGTTGAGTAGGTATATATACTACGTAAAGAACAAAGAACTTGTGCTGGATGGTTCTATGTACGCTCATTCGAGTTGATAAATAGGTAGTTATACTTGTAAGTACTAATGCCATTTGCTATATAGACAAGAGAATGTCATTATGGTTAGGATTTGTTATTGTTGAATAACTAGTGGTAATTGAATAGTGTCCACGGGGTAAAACCCAAGTGCAGCGAGAGTATCTTGATATGAGATTAAATGACTATTACAACAGCAGCTCAAATTGGTCTTTTCCACACCGCAAGTTTCTGTAACTACATAAGTACCTAGGTAGGTAGTTAGGTACAAATATAAGGTGGTTACTAGAAATCGTTCGATGACACTCCGTAAGCACTTTCCAATAGCTATGGCGTGTACTTATCACCGGATCGACCAGGTAAATAACACTGCAGTAGTTTGAATGCGCTAACTAGCCAACAGAAGACATCTAACCTGCTTTTTGTGCAATTCCTTTTGAAATACACCATAAGCCTGCAGGTGTGGATGTACGAAACAGGGAAAATACGAACAGACTAAGACTCGCACTGCCGGTTTGACGTGCGACGGGTGAGATATTATTCACCTTAGTCAAGATTACGATAGTTAGGTAGTTAAGACTACCTATTGATCACGAAGATTTAGGTAATGCTTGATTTCCCTAACAGCTGTAACTGATGCTTGAAATAAAGACGTATCCTATCACGCTTGATGAATCGCGTGTGCTACATGCAGCACGCGTCTTGAAACAAATATGCTTCATCGACCTAACATGCCGAGCATGTGGCTCGTCTGTGTAGGCTAGGTGGTAGAAGTAGGCATGCAGGTATGCTGAAGTGATGTACTAGACTGTCTGGGCGTTACCGGGAAGAGAATACCGGTTGATCCGATTGAATTTCTAACCTTGGCGAGGACTTAGTACCGACTCCCGGATTTCACGTGGGAATTTTAGACCCTGGCATGAATTAAAGAAACTATTTAAATATGCGCGTACATAGTAGACAGAAAGCACTTAAAGATTGAATGTGGTGCGACTTGACTGGTGATGATATGGCAAGTGTAGATACATTACCTACCTACATATACGGAATGGGCTAGGTTGGAAAAATGTCTAGGTTAGTTAGTAAGACAGCAAGAGAAGGAATTCAAAGGTCGTATATTGTTCTCTTGGCTCTGTGCTGTGTTAGTGTGAGATCCTTGCCCTGCACGCGATATAGTAGCTTCTACAGCATTCCTTCTAGATTTGGTGTAAATCGTTCCATCGTTCCTATGTTGCGGCAATGAAAAATCCCCGAGTTGAAAAAGGATCAAATGGGTGTTGTGCTATTTTTAAGACACCGATTTTTACTGAATATAGAAGCTATGAATGCTTGGGACATGCCGATTTGGTTATGTCGCAGAAGTTGAGAAAATGAGGATGCTATTTTGAAACGACCTATTCTGTTCCAGTTGGTTAAATAAACTCGTCGACGTGTTACATATAAGTAATCCGTTCCGTAAATTCGTAGTTGATAGCCTGGTGGATTGGTATAAACTAGTTACTAAGATGGAAGCTCGATTTCGTAATGTATGTAAACGAAGAAACAATTGATTTCCTCGAGGCTGCTATTTATTAAAGGAACTCAAACCGTCGTAGTAATAGTGTGACGTGGTTCGATTGATGAACGTAGCTCTTAGGATACCCGAATCCTAGGATCCGTTATTCAAGATACGAATGAATGGAACGAATAAAAAAAAATTTGTTTAGTACGGGTGAATTTATAATGAGGTGTGTACCTAAGTACCACGTAGTAAAAAAAAAAAAAAAATAAGAATTCCAATTTCTGAGTACAGCAGAACATTTAAATGTTGCGAAGAGGTAAATGTAAAGGCAGACGCTCAGCCTCACTCATGCATTATGCAAGCCATAGGCCACAAGCGGACAGGTCATAGGGCCGAAATCTAGATTTCTGGGCGAAAAAGAACAAACGGATTATCGAGTTGATAATGACGAGCCTTGACGAGCCTCGATGAGCCTTGATGAGTCCGGGCGTACGTGGATATATAAGACCTTAAATTTCTCTCTCCAATCTCTTGTTGGAACCACATGGATTTAGGTACATAGATGATTAATTGTTGGTTGGCATCATTGTTGCATTAGGCCATATCCACTCTTAAGACTCTGTAGCCTGTAGGTAAGTAATAATAGCGGATCTGTAAAGTTGGAAGTGCCGAGGGTAACGAGGCGATCGGATAGCTTGGCTGTGAAAGCATTCGATGAAATTTGCTCCTCTTGTGTTGCCAGGCCGCCAGGTACTTTTTAACGGTTTGACCGTCTATTGCCGTGTTTCTTGTTTCGGCCTTGGCTTGGCGAATTTGCTCTTATCTTCCACCCTACATTTGTGCATAAAAGATAGGTTACGTCGCAATGTCAATCTGTAGATCAAGATTCAACAAAGTAGCATTGATGCGGTAAGTCGTCATCATCTAAATAGTTGTTCCTTCTCATTTGAATTGAAAGTAAAATGTAATTGCTATTAATTCAAAGCCGATATTCATCGCTGGATTAGATGAATTGGAAGATGCGACAACAGTAGTAAAATCGGTGGCGATGATGGCGAATGCTTGTCGGGAAGTTAAGGAAGATGGAGGTGGGATGAATTCAATATTTAGGTACCTATTAAAGATTAGAGAGAAAAAAAAAAAAGGACCCGATATTGGAGCAAGCAAACTTTGAACTAGATTTTGTAACACCTTGCTGCAGCAAGCATTAACTATTCCATGCACAATTAGGTACGTGATTTTACTGATGCATAACCGTGTACGTGCGTAATCTGAGTTTCCTCATACAACGCGTCCTACATAATACCTAGGTACCTTAGGCATGTAGCGCCACATAATGCTGAATAGGTAGGTACTAAATCCATACATAACATAGTGTATCGTACATAAGGCAAATGATTAAGCAAAATAGGGTAAGCGTCAGGAACAAGAGCTTGTGCTAATGTGGGAAAATCCACGCACTTTCCATACATCAGCCTGAGCTTATGCTGCGGATAAACCCGACATAGTGCGAGACGGTACGGTAGGGATAAATTCATAAATCCGTAAAAGGTATAGATTCCTCCTTTTCCGGATTACACAAGCCGGGCAGGCCAATAACATCTAATCTATGGAGACATATGCACGAAGGCGTTCTCGCTAAAGTTTCAGGGGCTTAGGTGACAGCTAAAACCATTAAATCAAGTTTAGGTACCTGACCAACTAACGGTGCTAAGTCTGAGTGGCTTGACACTACTGCAAGGGGTCTGGAGTGAAAGTCCAATGAGAGAGATAGATAAACAGGGGAAAACAATTCGTCAATCAACTTCAACTAGCCAAACAAGCAAACAAGAAGACGAAACTCTGGGGTTTATTATGATGAAGAGGGGTTAGCTAGAACAAAAAGGTAGAAAAGGTCAACTTGTATAACAATGCAATGAATGAGGAATAAAGGATGAAAAAGATAATTGTGTGACTTGAAGCTTGTAAGTGCCCAACCTAAGATACCGAAGTGAATAAAATATACAACACTGTGTATATGTAACCGAAATGCACAGTGCTGCAACGTATTTACTTAGACAATTTCCCTTCCCCTTGTCCAATGCAATTTCCCATCCTCTCGCTTGACATTCTCCTTCTAGTAAAGGAGCGTAAGGAGCCTGCCGCTCATCGAATTAGAGCCCCACTTATTCCTATACCCATTTACGCCTGTCTACCCACCCAAAAGCTGCTGGCCGCCTGCCAGCTTTTTTCGTCAAAACCGCGCGACTGCTACTCTTACTGCTACCACACCAGCATGTTCCCACTAACAAGTCACCAGCCAGTAAAACCGCTAGTCACCTAGTGCAAAATACTACGCTGTCAGGTACCTCTTCTAGAGTACATTTCGCTAGGTACCCAAGCATACCCAAAGGTAAGTGGATTCCCCTTGCGACTGGGGTCCCCAACCCGTTTTGGGTTTCTTAGCCTCTGTTTCTCACAAACTCACCTCTGCCATCCTCGTGTCTTTCTCCCTCTCTTCTCCCTTTCCGACCCTACACCCCGACCTGCCTCTCAAGCAAAAACAACCCCCATTCCCACACTCCCTAAAGTTACTCAGGCCAGTCAGTCCACTCGTTTCCTCGTCCGATCTCGACGTGTCTCTCATTTCTCATCTTCTGAATTCGTCGTTTTTGTTCCTTTTCCTCACCTTCGCACCGCACCCTTTCGTAGGTCTATTCGCTCCGGCCGTCGTGACATTGACCTAGTCAACCAACAAAGAAAAGAATGTGAGTAGAATAAATCAACACCGCGATTACTTTTCTTCGCCTGCCTCGAGCTTGTCATCTCGTCACATTACGCATTTACAATTCCGAGAACATGTACTTTGTTCCCCATCATTAACCTCGTCGCACCAAAAGCTTCCTAAGAACTCGTCAAAGGGGATCTACCAGGACGTTATTTAATATAAGGGATTCTAACAGAGCAATCAGTCTAGTCGGCCATTGTTTTATACATTCCTTTTTTCTACCTTTTCATTGGTCTTGCCGTCGCCGAAAGACCACAAAGGACCGTACAAATCAATCACACCGACGTCACCGCCGCAAATACTGTCATCAAAAGAGATTTGTCGTCTCCTACTACATGATCTGGACAACTTAATTGCGATCCGGACTTGTAATTACAGATACTAGTCGACGAGAACCGAGAATTAGTACGAAATACGACAATCACATTTACCGGCTCCCCCTCCCTAGAGGAGATTGAATCCAAGCCATATTAGATTCCCCATCCTCTCTAGTCGTTGATCGGGTTGAGAGAATTAGTATTTTTGGCAACTTTCCACCGACGTTTTATAATCTTTACCATCATGTCATTTCGTCAATTTGCCGTTGCGGCCATCCTGGCTTTAGCTCCGCTCGCCAACGCCAAGAACCTGCAGTCGCCGCCCCAGGACCCTATACCAGGGACGGATACAGTCCACGGATGTTATAAGTCCACCGGAAACTTAAAGCTTGCGCAGTCAATTAAATTCAACAGCCAGGGTGCATGCACAGGGTTGTGCCGTGACAAGAAAGCCTTGGTCGCTGCTACCTACGCAGAGGATTGTTATTGCGGTGACCAATATCCCAGTAAAGCCGACATAGTCGACGATGAGAAATGCAACGAACCATGCCCTGGGTTCGACACACAGGCTTGTATGTTAATTGACAATCTTGTCTCGAGGACGACGCTAACTTCTACATAGGTGGTGGTCTTGATACTTGGACCGTTTACAATACCGGACTAAGGGTAGCAGTTGGCGAGGTTTCTTCCTCTAGTTCTAGCACTGCTACTCCTTCGAAGACCAGTACATCGGTCGCAGACGCTCCAGCTAGTACCTCTGGTAAGTGCTTCTTTGGTATCCCTTTTCTGTTCCATGAGCTGGAGCTAATCTAATGTGTAGAACCTGTAGAGACCGTAACTGCCTCAAACGAACCCGAGAAGGGCTCCGGTCCCAACGTCGCCGGTATTGCAGCTGGCGTTGTAGTCGGTGTCGTCGCTATAACTGCCTTTGGTGGTGCCGTCTTTTTCTGGTTGCGTCGCAAGAGGAATGCCGAGATTGAAGAAGAGCACCGACGAAATGCTGCTGTCAATGCGTTCATTAGTGGCGGAAAGCCTCCCAGCAGCAGCGGTGGTCTCTCGATGTCCGATTCTCGTCTCGATCCTGTTATGAACCGACGAATGAGCGACGGTAGCATCGCTGACAACCAAGATTACTCGCGAAGGATTCTAAGGGTATGTATTCTGAGTGAGAAGAAATTTCAAATAACGTGGGCTAACTGGTTTGCAGGTTACCAATGCTTGAAAACCCCATCGCAGATATCACGATGAACGACTTCCGCTTGTAACACTTTTTATTCACATCGGCATCAACGGCGTTTCATGGTGGCCATTCGTCATTGGATGATCGATCAGACTAGACGATCCTTGGCGTTATTTGTATTGAGGTGTAAGGAATACCATACTGGGTGGTCACAATACAGGGCGACAGCCTCCCTGGCCTTGGTACTACCGACGAAAATTTCCTACGCTGTCCTCTCCTTTTTCTTTTGCACGTTGTTGACTGGCCATGTCACAATTTGCAGTTCGACATCAACTTCGGAATTTCTCGCGAGATATACTAGGGTCCGGGCCCGGGCCCAGCAATAGGAGAATGGGCCGCATTCTCCGTAGGGCAAGTTGCGTTTTGGCCGCTTTGCTACGCGAGATAGTTAATACAAAAAAATGAAGCCGAAGGTCTTAGCGACGGCTCAGGGGGATTTTGTGCGGATGTAACCGCCTTGTGAGCGAAGAGTTCTGATAGAAAGGATTAGGCATTAGTGATCATTGAGAGGACTTTGCTGTATATTATTCAGATAGTCCAAATGACTAGGCATTTTGCTCGTGGACTTCGGTGTATACGTGTGTATTGTAGTTCTGTTGTATATGTTACTTTGTAGGTTTTTTCTAATGATGTTTATTGAAACTGGCTGGAATGGCTTTTGTGCGAAACGAGTAACAACAATGATTGTTTCGAGATAATGATCAATACTAGTAATCTAGTATTTTGTTTTATTGAAACCAAGGTACTGAATGGTAGTAGTTTCTGAACGCCAAATACCCCAGGTTTGACTAGTCGCACGTGTAGCCATCACCAGACCGGGTCAGAAGGGATTTTGGCGATCTCTTAGACGGGGGGGATTGATGTTTGGATGAGGCAGCCGGGTAAGTAGCGTCGATCAGCTCGGCCAAGAGAGAAATGACGCCGGGGATCGTCAACTCTGAAACTGGGCGGGTGAATGGTGTGTATTTGGGAGGAGGAGGGGGGGAGAGGGATTCTCTCCTTGTTTGTCGGCCAATGGTATCCTCTAGGCTTAGCGGGCGGTCTCCTAAGGGATACACAATGTGCTACGATGGAGTTATTTTGGCCGCCTGGCTGTTGTTTTTTTATTACGGCTTATAGAAGGTTATAGAGGTGTCTATATTATATTGAAGTAGTGCTTTGTATTATCTGAAGTCTGTTATGTTTAATGATGACGTATAAATGGGTTGTTGGAAGATACGCTTTGGGATATTACTAACTCCCTTGCTTGTTATAGATATTTGCACACATTGGGCGATGTTTATTTTTTATTTTATTTTTTTCTTTTTTGTTCTAATCATATAATAGAATTATACATGCAGCTGACTAACTGTTGTATATTTTAACTTCAATGAAATATTCAGTGTCTGTAGGCTCATATGGAACATTCAGTAGGTACCAAGGTTCAGCATCTATGTGGAAGGTACTTGTACACTTGGACCATGTAACTTCCATGCTAATGCAGGATAAAGTCACGTGGACCCGAGTTTTTTGAGCAAGTGCATTCCTCAGGTAGCTTCGTCGCGTCAGTCAATTGTTCAAATCGCGACTCCAATTCCAACAACTCGCAATCGTCCTAACGATATTTCATTCTACTACATACCCCTGCTTTCTACTACGACTCGCGCTTAATTGATGCAGGTTTATAATATTATGATGATGTTCTAGGTGGATATGAACCTGGATCTACTGATATATCCGGTTCCCTATTATCCTGTCCACCCAAAAATCACTTAGTATTTGCAAAATAGCTGCATCTGAAGCTCTGTTTGCCATCGGAATGGCTCCAACAACGGTGCCTCGTGTCCGCCGGACTGCGCAGAATACTCAGTACACGTACATCTCCCATATATGACATGCGCCCACCCTCTCTCAGTCTAACCTTGACTTTTTAGGTACACCTTACCTCGTCGGATCCATGCCGTTCAGACCTACCCTGTTCTCTCGCCCCAGGGCGCCACTGTCTTAATATATGGCCACGAGAGTGGTATTACGATAGTATGGCGTGGAGGACGACGATTCAAACCCGATGTGTCTAAAGAAGGCGAGCGTGGCCCTACCACTAAACAAAATGGCAAACCCCCTGCAGATGCCGTCATGATTATTGATTCTGACGATGAAGATACCACACCGGCTAGCAAGGGAGAGTCGTTTGTTGATGCGCCGCAATTCGAAGAATCTCTCGACGAGGACGCACCGTATCCCGAAATTGTTCAGACACTCGATCTCGAGTTCGGTACTGCTGTCTTCCATCTCGCGGCATTGCCTATAACACCTTGCACAGCAGAAGATGCTTCATGGGGAGGCGCGGATATTCTGAAGGATAGAATGGTATTTGCTGCTTCTTGTGCCAGTCGTGAAGTCTTCCTCATTACCTTACCTCTTGTTCCACCCTCTCCTCTCAGTAAAGCCCGAGCTGAGCTACAAGAGACGCTCCTAGCCGGAAAAGCTGGTAATGGTAAATGGGGTGAGACCATGACCTTGCTGGCTGGTCAAATAAAAGGCAGCGATGCCTTAGCAATGACCCTTATTAGACCAAAGACCGTATTGGAACGAAACAAGTCGAATGAGCGGTCGCGCTCGGAGTCTAGTGCGCTGCCTCGCGTCGTAGTAGCCGCTCACTCACCCGAGGCTTGTGGTGCTCTCCGTCTATGGGACGTACCCCTAGAAGATTCCTCTAAAACAGGTGGACGGATAGAGCCCTTCCAAACCGAATTCCTACCCAAACCTCTCACTTCGATCTCTTTTAACCCTACTCATGCAACCCAACTTTTATGCAATGCATCACCTGAGGCTGTTAGAATATACGACTACGCACTTGCCTCGATGCCTCCCGACGATTTGTCCGAGGGGCCATTCCCTTCGCAAGGCTCTTGGCTCATTTCGTTCTATCCCCCTTTTGCTCGACCCTCTTCATCGCGGAAACCGATACTCGCGGCTTCGTGGATTGCTCATGGTCGTGCTATCCTTGTCCTCCTTGCAGATGGCCAATGGGGTATTTGGGATATTGATGGTGTCTCTCCTCAGGGACCTGCCCTGTTCGGCAAGCCTGGGTCTGGTATCCGCGGTGACGCATTGACGGAGTTTAATATATCTGGATATGTTGAAGGGACAAGCCCTCTACGAAATCCTGCCTCTCAAAGGGGCTCGAACGGCGGTCCCGATTTCGTCCCTATGACACCTCACTCTAGACGTGATGCTCTTGCAACTTCTCACGGTCCCGAACGTTATGCGCCAGTTAGGGGAGGCATCGTGGTGACCCCGTTGCCAGCTAGTACAACTACGACAGCTGATGAGAGCGTTGCCTTGTGGATCGGAGGTGCTGAACATGTTTTCGTCATACCTGGTGTTCTCAAGTTCTGGGATGCACAGATACGCAAGGGTGCCGGCGGTGGCGTCAACCTTTTCAGTGGAGCACAGCCAACCCGTATGGTGCGATTAAACGATTTGAGTGTTGGCCTGATGGGCGAGCGTTGCACTGGTGTCGGAGCCATCGTCCGCTTTGTTGAGAATGGCAGTGCAAGCCAATCTGGAAATGAAGGCTTGCCCGTTGAATTATTAGTATGCGGCGAGGCAAGACTTGTGATTGTTAGGGAGAGTGAAACGGTTGTCGGCACTAGGATTGGCGGAGTCATCGGTCGCCGGAAGAATTTAAGCGATCGTGTCAAGGAGAACAGCGCCATCGTTGTCTATCCTCGACCACAGCAGCCGGGCAGCGTTGCTTACAACCTTTCAGTTGGCCCCAGAAGGAAACTCTCAAGATCTAGTGCGGATGGTCTCTTTAGTGAACCATCAAACGATAATACTACGACTCATGCTCAAACGGAGCAACGGCCTCTACACCTACCAACAAGGCCAAGAAGCGGGTTTGCTTTCGCAGACAGCCTCAGTGCTGCTGCCGACGTTGAGCAGCAGGAACTAGACGATGAACGAGACGTTGAGGTGGAAATGCTGGATATAATGGAGATCGACCGCGAATTAGACGCCCTGGACAACGGAAGAGGCCGCGGCCGTAAGAAGGTTATCTTCGACTCATAAGTCTAAACGTCTCATACCGACTTATGCGTCCCATACCGATACTACTCAAAAGGTATTGGAGTCAGATGATGTATGATGCCTCTGTTGATGCCCGGGAGTTTAGGAATAAATTTAATTATGGGAGGCGGTAAACTGGGAGCATTACCCGGGACCCCTTTTATACCTTCTTCCTTTCGCGAGAAGCTTGCTAAATGTGATCCAGATTTTGAGAACTCTTCGTTTGAAATTTTTTCTTTTGCCCCGTTTTCTACAGTTCCGTTTCCACTATCACATACTCTTTTTCCCGTTAATCAAGCATCAATTTCCTTTTCCGCGCGGCAAGGTGGAGCACAAGGCGAGATCCTTCCTTGAAGCTCTGTAATCCATGCGGTACATTGAACGGGACTCTCTGCTCCAGTCTCTCAAGCGTCATTATCTTTTTACACATGGCGCGCGCCGACGGTTCCAGGAGGGAACATTTGGGAGGGGGCTCGGGTTGGTTCGGATCTCATGCGAATTGACCGTTTGCCCTCCCGCCCTCAGACGGCCCTGCTATCTGTTATGCGCAACGCGCGCGAGAACGGGGGGCTGAGAAGGGGGTGGGAGACGGGATCGTCGGTACATTTATACGTTTATACGTGGGTTTTCTCTGCTGGTGGAATGTTGCTACTATTGTTAAATGTGCCATCAAGTGATGGCCTATTTGACTGTGGATTCCTAATTTTGGTGAGCTCTTGTGGGCAATTATGTGACCGGGTTCCATTCTGAAATGTCTTTAAGGGAGGCAAGATGGAGTACGAGTGAACCGGCACTGAGTTGCAGCTGTGTTCTCAATAGAAAATCTAGCAAGTGCTCTGGTTGATCTTTGACATACTAAATAGGCTAATAATCTTGCAACTAACCAAGGCCTCTTTTCTGTCTAGCTACCCTTCGGCACCGAGACCACTTACCGAGGCTATCTATTTGTCTATGATCCGTTTAGAATTAACAAACTGACACAATTCCGGGTCAAATCTCCATATTATGACTCCAAACCTAGAAGTCTTAGCAACGGGTTCGAGAAATCAGCTACTCGTGAGAGTACAATCCTCCCTACAAAACTCCTCAGGATGGCCTTCGTCGGCCCAATGCTCGGGGTTTTTGCAAGTGCAGATGGTGGGCTCAAAAAATCCATTGCCCGCTTCATCCAATCTTGGTATCATGAGCTCGAATAGATCACCATCTTTTACGCCATCATAATTGCTCTTAGTACCGCCGGCAGGGCAGCTATCGTCGGGGCCCATTCTTTTCATGTGACCCGTGGCACGTTTTACTCCTGGATAGACCATAACGCCGCAGTGCCAATCGCCTTCCGGACACTCAACGGTAATAGCCTCCTCCATAGTGTCTTCCACGGTCTCGGAAACCGATCCGGACAGCAGCCCGCTCGCGTCGATTATGTTTCCGACGGATAGATCGAGACCGATGCCGACTGTCCAGGTTGTTCCGACTGTATGGCCCTTTGTGATTTGTATTTCTACGTGGTGTTAATCGGCTGATTCTGTTGCTGGGGTGGGGAGAAAAGGGTATATGAATTATTAGGTCCTCAACTTACCAGTGCCGCCTGCACCCGAGGCGCCCGCCTGCCACGGATCACCCAAAGCCTCCACAACAGTGTCAACGGTAGGGCAGTAATAAACGTAGCCCATCATATCTGGAGTATATTGAGGTACGGCCGTCACTAGTGTGACAGTGAGGCCTAAAAGAAAGCTGGCTTTGAACATGGTGTATAGGGCTGGAGGTGATTGGAAGGGATGGTCTGACAAGGCGAAAAACAGGTGAGCAGACTGTTGATGAGATGGTAGTCTAAGAAAGTTGATCTGATAATTAAAATATGTACACGGGTATATATATATATAGATGTATACTCCGTTACACGAGCTGGTTGCTATTTTGAGCCGCCCCTTGTGTAACTGAAATACGTCAAGCTCGATTCCTTCAAATGCCACAATCCTAAGCTTCCCGCCTTCAAACGTCATACTTGGGGATCTTCCGAGTATGAAATCTGGTTTATGTTAGATTCCGGAGTGCGCCAGCATTCGGAGGTGGTGGCTGGCTATGTGATGCAAAGCTATGCTATGTGCTATGCTAGAACCCGCCGGGTATGTCTAGAGCTAAGGGTTACTACTATATGTATGTATGATACCCTTGGATGACGGCATGTTCGGGTAAAGATATTTTGAGAATAGGGCTGTAGCTACTTAAACTATCTCCTTGATCATATATTGAAATAGGGGTGGGGGCGGAGCGGGCGAGCTTCAATCTCGACCTCGAACAAAAGCTCAAGGACAGGGTTAAGTTTACTTCCCTGCGTTAGAGAAAGTAATGACACAGGGAACAAGAAGGCCTGTTGCGGTTGGTTAGTTTGAATAACTTGGTTATAATACACATCACGTCGCAGTATTACATATTCGGACAAAGGGCTATCGTATCTTATGCTACCATGACTGGCAATCTAGGATCTGGAAGACTTATTCATATTGTATAAGGGACACCGTATATTCATCCCATGCTAAGTACCTGTCTGCCTAGTATAACATCCTATATCGTACACACTTCCCATCATCCAGAAAGCCAACAGCCACCTAAGCTATCTCCAAAATCATGCCATTCTGGTATATCTCTTCATCTTTACACCCGTCTCTAACTCTCCCACCTAACGCTCGCTTCCCATAATGCTAGCTATGAAGCAAATCCTAACATGCAATTTCATTCTTTTTTATCATTTTTCTTTTCCAAGCCTTAGATGCGTAAGCTCCCCATGCCAATGCAAGTTCATATGTAAGTATATACAATCTAGTTTCAGGGGTGAGTGAGTGCAAGCAGTATAATATATACAGAGCTGCTGGCTCTCGAGAAATCACGGCGTTTGTCGCTGCTGCTGAACAATCCCTAGCCCCACGTCTGAAGCATTTGCCGATTCCTTCAAGTTTCCCCTCCTGCCTCTTCTACTCAGTCTGCGAGGGCTGAATCTGGGCAATACTTGAGGAGGACTCGAGGAGAGAGACGGGCTACTAATGTTGCCGTTGCTAGCGCCAGCGCCAGCGCCGCTCGTCGTCGGAACAGATGACGCCTCTCTCCGCTGTTGTGGTGACCCGAACTCTACGACTCTACCGTCTGCTAATCGAATCCCGCCCGAACCAGACCGCCACATTGGCTCGGCATCCTTAGGCAAGTCCGGGTCCGAGCTTAAGCTAATCCTAGAGATTCTAGTCAAGCTACTCAACCTTCCACCTGTCGATCTATGGCGATGACCGTCACTTCCCCTTCTCCTGGGCTTGAACCGCGAGAGCAAACTTGGAGAATTCGATGGGTGGGACAATCCTCCTGACGCGGTACGTTTACGACCACGAGCTGACTCATTGTAGAGCGAGTAGCTAGTTACCACAGGCTCAAGTTCAAGACCGTCTAATCGCGGGCTGGGCTCTGTTTCTACTACACTTGGGCGGCGCGAGTGAGGCCTCTGCATCACTTGAGATCCAGGCGATGAGCTATGAGCAAATGGGGAAGTGTTATGATTTAGAGAATGGCTTGAACCATGGCTGTGACTCGATTGGTGACTCGGATCGCGCGACATAGGTTGGCTAGAGTAGCCTTGAGGGTGTAAACTGGGGGACATTGACGACGCCACCCATGGTGGTGGGTGTTCTGATACGGGGAAACTTTCTGGCGGATTGTGCGCCGTATGAGGATATGGAAGATTTGGAGGTGTCCGAATCGAAGGGAATGAGTGAGCCAAGGGGACATGATCATCGTTATTTTCAGCAATAGAATATTGGGGAAGTCCAGTAGAAGAATCCCATGGACGAGAATTAGGAGCAGGCGGAGAACGTAGACTGCTGCTGGAGTTGACTTCAATCGGGATCGGGGGCGGGACGAAAGGGCCTGTGGCGTGGGATGGACTGGATTGTGCAGACCCTGACAAAACCCCAGAGGATGGTCTCGAAGCTCTCATTGAGGGGGAATGCGAAGGCGATGTTGACGGTGGCCTCGATGAAGGTCGCGAAGATGATTTAGGTACGCGGGCCGTCTTGTCGCCTTCTGGTAGAGAAGTCGTCTGCGTTACTGGGGGAGGGCTTGGTAATGGTGGCGATGTAACGGTCAGTGGAGTTGCAGTAAGAGGACTAGAGATCTTGACCGGAGCGAGTCCATCGAGTGACACAGAACGATCATTCTCCCTGCGCTTGAGGATCGACGTGGCGGCATTATTTGGTGACGGGGTTGGGCTTGAGAATGTTACGGATGGGGAATAATCATCTCCAACTGCGGCCTCAGCCTTAGCGTCGGCGTATGATGGCTTGCCGGCTATCAACCTCGGGCGTGTAGTCGAAGTAACATCGCTAACGGATTCAACGTTGCTTTCCATGCTTCTTTGCTGCGATGAAGGCGAACCTTTGTTGATGCGATCGAGTGTCATTTGTGCTTTAGTAGCATCTGATGAAACGCTGTCTGTGGAGGAGCGTGGTCTGGTCATCCGCTGAGCTGTTGACGCGTTGATAATGCCTCTGGCTGTCTCGCGGCTAATGCTAACACGTGGGTCGCTCAGTATCTGTGAAGCCGCTCTCCACGAACCAGCATGGTCACGGTAACGCCGCACAGCATGCCTTTTGATAGTTCGGTGGTTGGGCCCAAAGACCTTCCTTGTAACTTCATCATCGTCCGGCATTGACATCGACTCGAAAACTTCTGTTGGCGCTGGTTGTGGTGTCACTGTCCTTGAGTAGTCTACGTCGTCGTAGGGTACGCCATGTGGGTAAGTAACATGCCAATGATAAGGATTGTAGTCGCTCGCACTGTAGATTGCTGGCGACTCCAATGGGGACAACAGTGAGTTGTCGTCATACAGGATATATGGCTCAGCTATGCTACTATTACTCGGGGGAGTCAAAGAGTCTTCCTCAGATAAACTATTAGTCCGTTCGAACACAGAGACCACTGCTGGTTCAAAACCTTGACTTGAGGCGTCCGTGATCCGTCTAGTGAGTTCATCGATTCGCTTATCGATGGTGCTTAAACGTGATTCAACAAATTCACGGCACTGGGTGAGTTCCGAGTTTCTCTTTTCAAACCGGCTGATATGGGCTAATAGCCGTTCTCCGTGGATTCGAAGCCTTCGGAAGTCTTCGGGTACTCCCGTTTGAGGGTCGTCAGTAGCCCGGCGCTCACTCACGTCGAATGCTTTGCAGAAGATGCATATTGCTCGTTCCAACCAAAACGAGGCTTGCTTCTCCTCTGCGAGTGCATCGATGAAAAAAGCCTGAACAATTCCGTGAATTCTTAGTATATCAAGGCTATCTTGGCCCATATCGACGCTGCGGGTGCTATGCGAACTAGCCGACGACGCTTCGGTATTCTCATTTCTTTCAACAAGAGCGAAAGCAATAAGTATCTTGAACGTGTTATTTAATGAAGACCTCCGAGTTTCGGGATCTGCGGATTTGACGGGCGTTCTCTTGTCTAGCGCCTTCGCTCCTGTGTCAATAATTAGCACGGGGAAATATTGAACTTGAAATGTATGGTAACATACCTAGTACTACCATCTCGACGGGGATATGTGTACCGAAAAATGATAGTAGAGACATCAAGTTCAGAGCCGCAGTAGCCCCCCTATGTTCAAGCTGCTCACGGACCGCCCGATACGCGAGGAGATTGCCGACTTTCGGGCGGCTGCGAAACGATCTCAGATACTTCGCTAGAGGCTCTCGAGTAGCTTTTAGCTGTAGTGCTGCAACATGAATCATGAGAGGTAGCCGGTCCATTAATTCAACTAGCTCTTCGGCACGTCTCAAGTCATCTTGAGTATACGGCTGCCTCTTGCCCATTTCCTCAAACAGTAGTTCCTGAGCTTCTTGTTTCGTTAACGAGTCTAGCGCTATAACTTGAGGATTATCAAATTGGTAGTCTTCGCCCGCTGTTCGCTCTGTCGATGTATATATTATTCCGGTATTTCTTGTAAAGGGGATATAATGCTGAAGGTCTGGGAGGTCAAAGTGAATGCCATCTAAAATGAGCAGCCAATTGTCGTTGGTACTTAACCATGTATGGACAGCCTTAACCATCCTGCGCGTATCTATGAGTCCATTCCTATCTAGAAACGATGTCTCATTTAAGCCGACCGTCTTAGCGATATCCCAGAATCCGTAGTCTAGTTCTTCCAGGGACTTTGCCCGAATCCAAAAGATGCCGCCGGGATAGTCGTATCTATGCTGGAAAACATACTGTCGTGCTAAATGCGTCTTACCACCGCCAGGCATACTTTGAATTAGGACAGACGAAGTTCCGACCGATCTTCGCTTGCGGTCCATCAGCATTTTATGGAGCAACTTTAGCTCTTTGTCACGGCCCTTAAAATGAGTGTTAGGACGGAAGACCGTCGGCTTAACGAATAGGGGCTCTGGAGGGGGATCATCATCAGATTTAGACTGTTGGGAAGGGAAATATTCTTCTTCCGATGGCTGATTGGGCGTCACAGGGCCGGTGATGAGCTGCCTAGGGTGGTGGTCGATCTTCGCGTCTGGGGTTGAAGGTAATGTGGTTTCATTAAGGTGCTGCGGAACTACAGAAAAGATAACAATCAGCTACGGCTCCTCGATCTCCGGTATCTAGCGCTTTCTTGTAAATAATGATCATCGATCTCCTCAATCTCAAAAGGAAGCTGAACATCTTCAAACAATGTGCTCCCCAAATACCGATCATGATAGCGATCTGAGCTACTCTCTAAAAAGGGTGATGCTGGTAACCTACTGGATCCTTGGCCAGCCTGCTGTATACGCTGCGAGTCAATCTGGTGAGGGAGTTAGATATCTATTTAGTTGTAGTGGGTGGTAAGTTTCGGGGGAACATACCCATGGCTTCATTCTCTCCTCTATTTCATGCTTGGCCCTTGCCAATTTTTCGTCTTCCTCTACCCTCCACCGCGTGGCGATGACGTCTGGCGCAGCTACAACCCAATCTCTAAGGGCAGTAGCTATAGTTCTATAACCTGGTGCATTTCTGCTCTCAAATTTGCACATCCCAGAGTGGGTTGCCTCGATAGCGAAATACATCACGCCCGGAAGTTGCGGACTAGCGGAATGAGCGTCAACTATTAGTGTTCTGGTTCCCTTTAGATCCGACTTATGATTCTCGTGTGCCATGAGAATCTTAAATCTTTGGTAGATGTCGAGAAAATGAACATTGATGTTTTGTAAAGTTTCGTTATCTCTTTTCAGCGTTCTCAGAAGAACCGACTCCGACTGGAAGAAGGTCCTAGGAACAACGGCGTCTGACATTGCCTGCAACATCGTACCCCATGTCGCTAAGTCTGAACCCGTATGCGGTGTACCAAGGAAGATGATACCATACGTAGATACATATATAGATCGGTAGTCTTCATGTTGCGAAGACCTTAAGTCGTTCGAATATAAGAGGGCACGCTTCACCAGGATTCCGCCCAAGCTATGACACACCCAAAGGATCGGATTATGAGAAGTTTGCTCATCCTTTCGATAGTGTGTGAGCGACGTTACTAAGGTTTGCGCATGCATATAAATGAAGTTATCACTCGGGTTTGTCCCGTGCTTCTTCGAGTATACATCGGCGTTATATCCGTATACGAGGATATTCGCGCGGGCATCTCTCAGGGAAGTTGGTAGCAAATCGGTAGGCCAGAAGACGTCATTCTTAGCCGTCCATGTCTTTTGCGGATCGCCGTTTAGCCCATGGACGAGGACGATATCAACCTTGGCATCGGGGTGCGTATATACAGCTGTCGTCTCGTAGCGCGAGATTTGTTTATTAATCGAGCCCTGGGGGGGAGTTGGGGTTAGCATACCGCTCATACTTGTAGATAGGAACGAAGCCGTTCGAGCCCTAAGGGTATGGTTTGCTCCTAGAAGTCGTATTAAGAAGCATCGCCAGATACGAGCGACTACCATAATAGGACTCCAGAGTGAAGGGTAGTAGGTCTACAAGGAACGACTTGGACGATATAGCAACCCCCCGGATATCCTCAGGCTAGGTACATATGAAACGAACGGATGGAAAAAAGAGAGGAATGGTTTAAACATACCATGCTTGCTTGCAGGCAAGAAGAGGACTCAAGCCAATATTATTACCTTTTGGGTAGTGTGTATGTGTGTGTAAGAGCTGTAACTGGAAGATGTGCTTCTCTACTTATAAAGGAGGGTCAGATTTCACTGCGATCAGCGTCGCGCATGACATCAGTCGTAAATAATGACAGTAACGGAAGTGTTGAGTTCGGGAATACATTCGAACATTCGAAGCACCAGAGTTCGGGTAGAATATATACGGTATACTTTGAAGAGTCATAAGAAATATACTAGATGGGCAAGTAGATTTCGGGACAGCCTGACCAGTGGCTACAAGACAGTCCCCATACGGTCGAGTTATTCTCCATGTGCTATTTCATGTGCTATTAACGCGACGTTGCCCTGCTTAAAGTTTGGAAGGTCTGATGATTGAACAGTACAAAGCTTCGGTCGAGGCGGAATTTGAGAACTGGGTTAAACAGGTCACATCGAAAAGAGAGACTTGGGTAATGAGGGTGTACAAGAGTTGAAGGGATGGGGGAAAAAAAGATGTAAAGGATGTGAAAGATGTAATAGGAAGTAGCAGGAAGTAGCATCACGGGGCCCTGGTTTCTAAGTTTCGTCAGCTGGTTCGGTGTAGGTAACTATGTATGTATGGGTGTCCTCAGCCTGAGGCTCAGCAATGCAATACATTTTTAGTTTAGTCATACCTTTTCTATTTCCCCACACCACCCTTGACCAAGTTACGACCAAGTTGCGACTACCTAAAGTTGTGTGTTGTGAATCGCATAGTTTTTTAGTTATGTAGTTGCCTTGTGAAATACACTAACACTACTTGTCAACCTGTCAATGTCGCTGTATGGAGACTTGGCTGCAAGCGACGTAAGAAGCTAGAACTACGGACCATGCAAGTAAGACGGGTGGGCCGCATAAGCAAGGGTCTTTTTATCTGGGGGGGCAATGGGGGGGAAGGCGATGGAGGATATGCACTAAGAAGGCGTCGCAATTCGGCACTTCCAATGGATGTTTGTAAGAATAAAGCAATGCGTACCTGCTTAAGTGGGATCTTACCTAGTAAATTAGTCTAGGCTATACGGCAAGGACTCATGCTGAGTTCAACCTTAATTGACTAGTACACGTAGTCGATAAGGTAGGAGGTATGTATAATACGGTACCTACTAGGCACTATACTGAGCATACTACTGGGCCTACCTAGTATGCAACCAAGGAGCCCTATCTGTGATGTTAAGCATTTGACGTCAACTAGATCGTACTATTTTCGTTGGCCGAGTCTCAACGAGATCCGAGACATCGGACGGCGAAAACCGTTAGTTGATCATTGATTGGACGGATAAATCGCCTTCGTCACAGTCATGTTGGTATAGTTACCCAGTTTTTGTTGATTGATGGTACGTCCTATCTTATCCTATCTTAGGCTGCCTATTGAAATACATGTGTAACCGTTGCGCAGAACGTCCCACCCGTACGACATTCGAGCTGAAGCTTAAGTAAACTTTATCGTAGATATGAAGTATAGGTACCTAGCTAGGTATGTTTGAATGCGACGGGGCTACCGAGAACTTATTTACTAACAAGTTGGCGTGAAACGGTATTGTTGGTACTACATCAGAAACATCCAATAGTTACCTACCTTCTTCTCTTAAACACCAGTTAAACTACCTAGGTAGTTAAAGTTGTTAGTTAACTATGTAATTACCTAGAAGTATCAAAAGTTCTAAACTCTCATCTACACAACTATTGAATATTTATTCCCGGAATATTAGTCAACTACCAAACCTGGATATTAACTTACCTTTTACGCCAAATATAGACACATTTAGTAGGACACCATCTTCTATATCAAGAACTGGGGTGTTGTATTGGCAAGTAAAAATTGATTACGAATCCCGAAGTGTTGTCTCGGGGTTCCTATCCCTCGCCCGCCCAGTTTACTTGAATGAGAAATGACATTTGGTGTAAAGTACGGTACGCTGCATAACTGGTGGATGGTAACTTGGCTACCTACTTCACATTCTCTATTACGCCCTGTGTGTGGGTGTGCATTCTAGTGTGTTTGGGAACCAGATCGCGATTTCGAAATTAATTACGCGAATGGTAGATTGTCAATATGTTTTCTAGTTGAAGCTTTAGTTAAAAATTTTTTTTTTCTTCTTAACTTCCACATGTAATACGACCAGTTTCACATGGGGAGTATCATGAGGTTGTATTATCTGGCGGTCTGGCCGCTACACGGAGATCATTCCGCTGAATTCTTTATCATGGTTATTCTCCATCCCGTGGAACATGGTTCGTTCCACTGGTGTTCGTATCGGTTCTAATTCTACCACCCGTTATGTAAGGGACTAGAGGGTCTATATTGGGCAACGCGGCGGCTAGAACAGGGCCAATCGACCATTACCACCATCACCAGTTCGTCACAGTCCCACATGCCAGGCACGCTCATGCTCTACCAGTTGGGGACACAGCCGACTCTTTCGGCACAAGCTGTTGGTTCCTGAGTTCCGAGACATGACACCTTCAAAGTGAGATATCACTATGAAATATCACTTCTATACCTCGTTATATGCTATTATAGAACCGTCACCCGCATGATGAGACTGTCCCGTGATAGTCGAAAAAAAATTTTCAACTTAAACAACCATTTCGTAAACTCGGTTAAAGAGTGATAGATTAAACAACTCCCAACAGGGGCGGATTTGGGTGTGTAACATTGATAAGGGGTACTGCCTCACAAACTCATACCGACGATAGCCTCCTCGATCTTTCAGGGAAGAAATTCAAGGCGACTCCGGATAGTTGCAGAGAACTATTCTGCCGTTCCTTGAGGGCAAAAGGAGGGTCTAGAGGAAGCCAGCTCATTGCCTGATTTCTAAGCCCGAACGTCCGAGGAGGGTTTGGCGATTGCCTACATCATCGTGTGCCCCAGTCGAGGAACTTACGCAACAGTCACACAGTGTAGCGTAACAACGGTTATGCCATAGTGAATTGGCACGCGAGGCTGTGCTCTTTGTTGGGATGCGCAAGGTTTAGTCCTTCGGAGCCAGCATTAGAACGTACTCTCGTGTACTCTGGCCGAACTGAATCATATCCTTGTCTCTAAGTTCGAGATATCTGCTTTCGGGCACCCTCTTTCCGTTGAGCATAGTTCCATTAGCACTTTCTAGGTCGATTAAGTACGGCTTCACTTTGCCAACTTTGTCGCCATACTCGTTACGCTTTTCAATGTAGCGGAACTGTATGACAGCGTGTTGTTTGCTGATACTCGGGTGCTCGGCAGGTAGGTCCACAACTGCCAACTCCCTACCCACTAGCCAGCAGCTACGGTTACCGAGAGAGATAGTATCGACGATATCTTTGCCCTTGAAGACGAATAGTTTCCACTGGTCCTTCGGAGAGGCCTTTCGGGCTTCGGGCGGCTCATGATACTTGAGGACTATCTTGGAACCGTCTGACTGAACGATGGAGTTTGAAGCAGCAGCCAACGCGCCCGTATTCCCATAATTGGGCTTCTCTTTGGGTTTTGGTGGCTCCTCGCCTTGCGTGACGGCAAAAGAATCAGCCTGGGAAGGTAATGGACCGCTTCGCTTCACTATTTGTTTGGCACTTCTATCTTTATTTCTATCTCGGTAATCGTGGCCATCGTCCCGCGCCCGGGTACGGTGTGAGTTTTCACTATGTCCGTCGTAATCGCGTGACCTTCGGCGTCCATGCTCGCCCCTTCTACCGCGATCACGGTCCGGAGAGATGGACCTACGGCGAGGCGCATCGTCGGGAGACCTTGAACGGTGGTGACGTCTTCTGTTTCTAGACCTATCACGAGACCTGTCTCTTCTTCGGTCGTCGCGTCGGTGGGAATCGCTACGGTGGCTAGGCCTGCTCCGCCTGTCGCGTTCGTAATCTTGGTCGCCATCGCTTCGTGAGGCTTTTCGTTCGCCTGGGGGAGATTCGTCGCGACCCATATTGAAATAGGTATGTAAATCGTAACCCAATGACTGCTGCCTACTTAACCCGAGCTGAAAAGAAGTGAGGCGAAGAAATATATGTGATTAAAGTTATTCGGTCATGGATTTGGAAAGGCTTGTGAGGCTGAAGTTTACGCGCTTGAAGTTAGAAGTTAGCAGCTTTGCAGCTTTTACAGCCCTACAAGCTTTAGCAGGGACAGAAGCTGTTGTAGTAGACCAATCGTAATGAACTCGGGGCTACCTGGCCGGCCTGGCACCTGGGGTACTTAAGCATATGCATTTAAACACAGTAGATAGATAAGATATGCAAATAAGAAAGTATAGAAATTAAATCGCCCTTCAGATGCGTTCACAGCTTTTTGCTGCCTACAGATTTCGCCTTCGCATGAATCAACCGAACAAGCTTGTCATCCTCTCCGCCATCGACTTACGCGTCTTTCTAGTTCCTACCGCGTAATGACGATTCGTAAATAAACCCTTATGCTCAAGACACTTGTTTTTTTTATTAGTATAACAGGCTACCAGCTTAATTGCTGGCGAGGTTAGGCAGACAGGTCTATGTATAAAAATAAAGCAAAGCTGATAGCATTACGCGTCGAGCATCGTAAATCACATTTAGATAGCTAGGGCCCTAAGAATCTTATACAAACTCGTAGATAGTTCCGATCTAGCTACTGAGACTGGTATTTTAAATGTTTACCAGGCAAATATGATTATTTCAAAAGCGGATGTCTTCCTCATGGCAGTGCGCAAGGCACCAATCACAATGAAAACGATTAAAACAAAAATTGCGGAAACTATGATCCACGAGGGATAATAGAAGAGGGTCGACTCCGCGCTGTGCAATGCAGGTCTCCCCCCTTAAGAACCCTCATTCATGAGCGAGGGTTCTTCTTCCAAGGTAAGTATGAAGAAGAAAAGAAGAAGAGAAGTCTGAGAGGTGGGGAGGGACGCCAGATATTTATAAAAAAGCTAAGGCGGTGTCCACGCTGCACAATCCGTACAATCAGTACCAGGTGGCAGTACTTTTTTGTTAGGCAACCAATCAAAAAAAAGATCTGGGCGCTAAAAATTGAGTGATCTCGCTGGAAGAAGCTTAGTGGAGAACCAATACAGTTTTATTGAGTGACTAAGCGCCTTTGTACCTGAGGTACAATGCAACTTACCTGTCTAATCCAACAACCTCACGCAACTTTTGTTAGCAACAAAACACACTTATTATGATGTTATCATCTTTATTGAACAAATATGAAATGCCCAGTGAAAAAGTTTGGTTTTTAGGTACTTACCTAGGTACTATAAGTACCTCTGTAATCAGATACATCATTCTTTAGGTAGGTAGTCAACCATAAACTAGACATTGCAGTATGTGAAGCACACACTTGGAAATTATTCTTTTAAGAAACTTACTACCAATAGGCAATTTCGTATAGGTAAGGTATTTAGATAATTCCGGCAAGTCATATTTTATTGATACTCCAAAAACGTGCCGCATCTCCGAGATATTAAGGGTCATATCGTGATTGTACTCATAGGTAGTAACGACGAACTAGTTGACTACCATTACCAACAGAGACCACTCATTCTACTATTCACTAAGCTTACTTAATTCCTATAGTTATAATGTCCTTTTTCTCCATTGTTGCCGATCCGATGTTCTATTAGGGAGCAACAAATATTATGTGCCATATGGGCTCATATCTTATGATCAAGACTTCCAACAGGAATCAAGTTAATATTACAGGGAAGAACAACTAGGGGAATAGTAAATACTAGGTTACATGTGCGGGTGCTGATTTAGGTAGTTTGTAGATAATTGTGGTGCATAATGAAGGTTGGTAGAGGAGAGGTGGATAGGCATTTCAAGCACCCAAGACACGTTTGCATATTGATAGAGGTACATTGCGTATTAAAAGGAGTGATTCTAATTCCTGATTACATTGCCGGGCCTTCCACACTAAGATTGCACAGTGTTTTAGCCCTTCATATTCTAAATATAATGCAGAGACTGCGTCTCCCCCTGCGTACGGTCTTAGTTTAACAATAATTCTTTAAGACCTTTTTCCCAAGTGCGATGTGATCCAGGACAGTAGATCATTTTTTAAACTGGATCAGACCACGGGTAAGTTCCACTACGCCTATCCGCTGCTGTGAAGCTCGAGGCATCCTCGACTGTGCTTATGATTTCTCTCGTACACATAATCCCTTGAATTTGCTCCAGGGACCACTCTTGACTTGTACTTTCTTGGGGTTTGGCATCCCTCGAAAATGAGAAACCCCTATTGGTCTCCCAATAACCCCGGAATCTTCTTAATGCCCTGCCAATGGGTGGTTGTGGAAGTTTCTGCCGCGGATGGGCCCAGAATGTCGACCTATTGTACCATGTTCTCAATGTTGTTACGTCCTGGGCGCAAGAGCCATTCCACAATCGAGGAATGACAGGCACACAGAAAACTAAGAAGGAACAGGTCATCTCAACTAGTGAAGATATCACTAGGTCAGAGGATACCCAAGTTGTATCTCCTGAGTGATACTGTAAAGTCCTTATGACTCGGGTGCAGGAAGCACCGATAGCTCTGGTCGAAGTTCAGTATCTTAGAGGAGTAATATTACGGATAAGAATCAACCATCTTACAAGATACCAATAGTAAAAATCACTGAAACTCCCATCCTCTTTATTTTCGGCATGTGTAGTCTCCATATAATAGGCTGTGGGAGGACTAGGATGAAAACATCAAGGGCCAAATTCAGAGAAGCTGAGCCGATTTCAAGGACGCCTTCATCAAGGTTGCATTCTCCAGGAAAGCTCTTATCCCATATACGTTTCATGGGTATACATTTAAGATTGGTTACTACTATTGCAACGCCGTAAAAAAATATATTGATCCAAGTAAGACCCTGGCAAGCCCAATAAAAAGGGCTACGGTGGCCGTCGGGAACGAATATATGAATCCATTCTTGTAGGATAGCCGTTTTCGTTACCAGTAAGTGTGCAGAATAAAGGTTGACACAAATATGCATAATCTACATAGACCAAATCAATAACTTGGGTGATTTAAGAGAATGCAGTGGTGAACTCACGAATTGGTGCTCACTCAAATTTGACTTGCGGAAGTCCCACTGGTGAATACGGAACCCGACGTTGTTAATCAATCTGTAGATGCAATAGGCTATGCCTACGAAAATACCCTTCGAACAGGTTAACCCATTAAACAAGACGACAGTAATAACAAACTATCAACGTACATATCCAGCTATTATTAGATCTAGATTACTCAAGTCAGCGAGGTATTCTAAGATATGTCCTCTGAAGGCTACATTACAGTCCTCAATCCGCATCCGCTTTATGAGAAACGCTTTTACGTAAAGCCGCGCGAGAACAAACATCGTTGCAATAGTTAGACAAATGGACGTTAATGTGAGGCCGCCGTAATTGAAGTTTTTCGGATTTGTCAAGTTAGATTCCACTCCAGGAGGAGGATTCATCGCGGGCTGGTCCGGAAGTATTTCCTGCTCGGTAGGGACCGAGGAAGATAGCTTTTCCATAGCTTCCGTGATATGTTTTCTTCCAAGGTTAATACTGAGATTGTAATGAAAATAGAGGAATGCGTTGGGCGAATGTCAAGCAGAAGGAGTAAAAGTAGGTCTATAAGAGAACGACTATGCCAGATATCCGATGTAGCCTGATATGAATACTCGAAATAACTACAAGATGATTAATACGAAGAATTACCTAGTAAAGTGGCTCGGGATGGTGAAACACAATGGCGTACCAAACTACCCAATCCGTATCTTATTAGGGTCACCATCTGTGAGCTGTATCACCATACTGTCGTACTGAGGGTGTTAAGGCTGGTCTTACCATAGGGCAACGCAAATGGGGGCCGTTCTCATACTGCGAATCAGTAAGATATGTCGTGCAGTCCGGTTTCCGATTCCTTCATCAAGAAGGTTAGGCCCCATAAGGCGGGTTGCCGTCGGTGGCTTGTGGAGTTAGCTGTGCCTCATGCCGTGAGAGGTTACTGACTCTGTTACCCATCCCCGTTACCGGTCTTCGATAGATCCTAATTGGCTATAAGGGATCTGGTATTATTGTCAAAGTGGTTTACTAATAGAGCAATGGAGGATTTAAAGTGATTCCTTCGAGGAAACTTGCAGTCAATAATGCGGCCGGTGTGAATACCCACCTGGGTGAGGTTGTGTCAATTATATATTGCACTCTATGCATAGGAGAAACTCCGAAGATTGCCTATTGGCTGAAAGTATAATTCAATTATTGGGGGACAAAATCTCCCGTAATAGGCCATTCCTGGGGATAATTGTGAATTTCTATCGCTAATGGTTCTATCGTTTTTGCCGAGTTGGCAAGGGAAACTAGTGTTCATATCTCCCTTGTAGTTTGCCTTGCGTTTTGTTTCCCATTCGTCTGATCAGAATCCGATGCCTCCTCCACGCCACCGCCCTGCCGCTCTCTCCAATCCAGCCCCCATTCCAGGATGTTCGGGTACTTATGAACATAAAATCGCATTACCAACATAGACACTATACTCCCCACGCAGAACGCAGCAGCCAGCGGGAACCCGATCGGATACGTGGGGGAGTCAGACACTCTCCAGGCTCGTAGCGGGATCGTGGCGTGCCCGACGTACACCAATGTGATGGCGATAGCAACAATGATCGACCGCGCCTCGGGTTCCTTCCGCAGTATCTCCGCAAGCCACGCGATAAGTGCGTAACCCCAAGCAGCCGTAGCAAAGGTGAGAAAGTAGAAAGTCATGATTGTAGGATGCGATTTCGGCCATCCAGCTAGAACCGATGTTGCTACCAATTGTAAAGCAGCGGCGCCGCAAGAGACTTGCCACCGCCAGCCTTTCCAGTCGCTCAGCGCGTTTAGTCCGATGTTGCAGACGATTGAGATAGCGTACCCCCCAAGTGGGATGAGGTTCACCGTGTAGGTCGAATATAATGGATTCCCAGCTGTATCCGTGACACCTTTGAGGTATAGGAGGAAGTACGAGTTGGCACGTTGCGACCAGGCAAATTGAAGATAGGCTGCGAGGAATAAGTACGTAAGAGGGCTTTTGAGCAGTGAGTAGAGCTTTCGGACGAGAAGATTGAATGGAATCAATTTTGAAGTTGTCATCCCATGTTTAGAGAGCCGTGTACGCGCTAATTCACGCTCGGAAGAGTTCAAGTAAAGAGCTCGAGTGATGTTAGGAGAGTCAGGGATGACTAGAAATCCTATGCCCCCCCACGCCATCGTCATAATACCGGAGACGATGAAAAGCCACTGCCACCCCTTGAGACCGTTCACTCCATTAAGGTTCTTATAGAGCGCGGCTTGTAGAATTCCCAAAAACATATTACCAGCTACGCCGCTGACACCGAATATGGCCAATCGCTTGCCAAGCTCTTTTGGTGTATACCAGTTGAAGATGAGACTGACGAGACCGGGCCAAGATGTCGACTCAAAAACACCAAGGAAGAATCTCAAACCAAACACGGTTCGCGCATTCGGCGCCTTATATGTCGCCAAAGTGAGCGCACCCCATATTATCTCACAGATCGGTAAAAATACTGAGGGGCGGACTCGCGTCTGTATCATTTGGGCGGGGACGATGAAAAGTGCGTAGCCGATGGAGAAATAGGTGGTGAACTCAACCAACTCATTTCCATAGAGCGAGAGAGATTCCTTCATGCCTGAGACATAAGCTTGCGTTGTTGTGGACTGATCCATATCTTTCATTAATCCAGCGACGAAGGCCCAGGTCAACAGCAGGACGTCGAGTTTGAATACTATGACATGCTCTGGGTCCTTGAAATAAGGATGTATCTTTCCAAGCCACGCTGGAGATGCAGTATATGCCACATCTTGCTGATACTCAGAGTTTGACTTGTCATTATCTTCACTTGAATGAATCAACGCCATGACTGCAATCACCTATGAGTGCCGGGGTTAGGTGAAGAAGGAGTCAGTCGTGATCAGGTGGCATTAATACTCCCAAGAGGAGGAAATTTTGAGACAAGCCTAGGTATAGCATCGGCAATATGCTTGGTGTATAACATGGATTCTTATCAAGTACTACGAAATTATCTAGGAAAACTCCATGTTTAGTAGTGGATGGACATATGGTGACATCCAAGCTATAATCATGGCATTGAGCGCCGGACTACTTGGCCCTGGCGCCGCCTATATAATAAATCTATTACCTACCATGTTCTAGTAATGGCGTTTCACAACTATCAAAACCGTGCAGTCGATAGTTGACATTTCTTCTAACCCCAATTGGGATGCCGTCATCTTTGATACCGATGTCGTGATGAAGGACTAACCTATCTAATCCGCCTCGGGTCCGATTCATGACCCACCGGAGCCTAGATCTGCAGTGTCGCGTCGGGGTTGCAGTGACCGAGCTTGGCTCATTTGGGGAAATTCGGCCGGTAAACGGCGAGGGTGGCATGTTCATAGAAAGCTTCAGCTCCGGTGCGGATCCTGGAATTACTACATATCTTGAGTAACCAGCGCACCGGTAACCACTCGTCTATTTTGAACTTCAAGCATAATCTAAAACTATTAATCAACATGCCGTCTGAACCCCTTTATCCAGCGTATCTTCCAACCAGGCCGGATGGGTACATGCCCACCTTGGATGTCCCTGAATTTGAAGCGGATGAACCAGGACGTCGGGCGGACCCCCTGAAACCGGCGATCTTCAAGGCGGGTGCGAAGATAACGAACATTACGCCAAGGGTTGGTGCGGAAATCACCGGCGTCCAGCTCAGCCAGCTCTCTCCAGCAGGGCTAGATGAAGTAGCTCTGCTGGCAGCTGAGAGAGGGGTCCTAGTTTTTGTAAGGCCCTGAAAGAGGATGTTGATGAAGTTATTACTAACACCAAAGCGTAGAGAGATCAAGACTTCGCGGACGTTGGATTTGAAAAACAACGAGAAATCGTCAAATACTATGGTCCCTTGCATAAACATCCCACGATGGGCTACCCTGCGGGAACAGGTCCGGAGTTCCATGTGGTGTACGCTGATGAGACTGCGTAAGCATGCGAGGATTTGACATAAAAAGCAGGAAAGCCATACTAATCCCATCGTAGTGGCAATCTCAGAACACTTCTAGGTCCTCATACGACGTACGATTTATGGCATGTTGACCAAACATTTACGCCCAATGTGCCGTCGACTACCTTTTTCTGGGTTCTTGAAATCCCCGAATCTGGTGGCGGCGACACGGCGTTCACATCCTTAACGGCTGCATATGAGGCTCTGTCGCCCACGTTTAGACAGCTCCTCGGAGGATTGAGTCTTCATCACACGTCGGCCTCGGTCGGAGAGGTTGCTCGTGTCGGGATGGAGCGCGCCTTGAAGGAGGCTGTTAACACAACACATCCCTTGGTGATTAGACATCCCGTCACGGGCAAGCCTTCGCTATTCGTAAATCCGACGATCGCACGTAAGATTGAGGGGCTCTTACCAGAAGAGTCTGACAATCTCCTAAAGTTCTTACACGAACACATTAAAAGTCTCGATTTTAGCTGCAGGGTGAGATGGGAAAAGGGTACTGTCGTGATTTGGGACCAAAGGACTGCTGCGCATAGCGCGGTACCTGACTTTGCGGATGGAGAGAGGCGGCATATGGTGCGGATGATACCTTACGGTTCTAAGCCACAGCCAGCGTTCCCAGAACAGTTCAATGCTTCCAAGGAGAAGATAGATGGTTGATTCTAAATAAGCGGATAATTGACGTATTTACTCTTTGCTCCCGAGAGCCTTGCTTCACGTATCTCATGTATAAAAGAGTCGCAGTGTGTTGAATGCGGCGTTAAAGTAGCAACGATTGGTGGATAGCTAATATACCTCCTATCCAACTATAGGTAATATCAGGATGTGATATGTCAGTTAACGGAGATGTGAGAAGCAGGCTACGTCTCTTATAACGCATATGTGTACTCAACGTAGTCATGCCACGGCAGCCTGCATCAATATGCACCTATCTACTAAGCAAAGTTCTTTATACTTAAGTTATTATCGAAGAAAATCGAATGAGGTTGTAGAGGGAGGTACTTATCGATGTTCCCCTACTGATGTTCCCCTCGATCTCAAGCTCCGAGTTCCCCTCATTAAATAACACCTACACAAAAAGCGCCTAAGTGAATAGCAACTCTTCAACAGCTGATTCTATATATGCCATAAGTATTTAGAATGGCAGCTAAAGGGGCGGCTGTGCCGCTTCAGTCAAAAGATCACAAGACATTGATGGACATCATTGATAAACTAAGATCCAAGGGAATTAATCGATATGTCAATTTACCTCAAATTGTCGTCTGCGGCGATCAGTCATCAGGCAAAAGTTCTGTTTTGCAAGCAATTTCGGGCATGACTTTTCCGACCAAGGACAGCCTCTGCACACGTTTCGCGACGGAGTTGATCTTGCGACATACTAATGAACACACTGAAGAGAAATGTCACGTATCTATTTCTCCTGGCGTCGATCGCTCGCCTCAAGAGAAGGCACTCCTCGAGAAATTCCAATACTCCGAGATCCCTGGTAACTTCAACATCGGAGCCTTAGTGGAAAAGGCTAAGGAAGCCATGGGGATTGGTATTGATCAAGACAGGACCTTCTCTAAGGATGTTCTTCGCATCGAGTTATCCGGACCGACACAGCCTCATTTGACGATTGTCGACCTCCCCGGTCTGTTTCGCGCGGGGAATAAGGAGCAATCAGCCGAAGATGTCGCGATCGTGAAGTCGCTGGTATTATCGTACATGAAGAACCCGCGCAGCATCATATTGGCTGTGGTTTCGGCTCAGAGTAACTTCGCTTTGCAGGAAGTTACTCAGCACGCGCGAGAAATAGATATTCGCGGCGAACGGACCTTGGGGCTTATCACCAAGCCGGATACGCTCGACGTCGGCTCCGCAAGCGAGCGCGACTATTTCGAGTTGGTACAGAACAGGGACGTCAAATTCAGGCTCGGATGGCATGTCATGCGAAACCGTGACTTCAAGAGTAGAGACTTTACGAATGAAGAACGAGACCAAGCAGAAGCAGAGTTCTTCGACCAGGGTGTCTGGGCTGGATTGCCACGGTCCCATAAAGGGTCCGCAAGCCTGCGTACTCGGTTGAGCGAAGTACTGAAAGAGCAGATTCTTGAACAGCTTCCGGATGTTTTAGGAGAGATCCAGAGAGGCATAGAGGAGTGCTCAAGCCAGCTTGAAAAGCTTGGTGCAGCGCGTGGCACACTCGCCGAACAGCGCAAGTACTTACTCAGTGCTAGTCAGCAATTCTCGAACCTCATCACTGAAGCGAAGGACGGGTTCTATCCGAATAAGTTCTTTGGAAATGCCAGAGAGGAAGCAGGGTACCGCAAGCGACTTCGCGCTGTGGTGCAGAACACATTGAGCATTTTCGCTCAAATAATGCGAACCGAGGGGCAGGCAAGGAAAATTGTCGAAAATGCCCCAAAGAACGATCCTACCCAAGTCTCGCGAGCTGACTACTTGTTGGAAGTGAAAGACTTGATGAGAAGAACTCGAGGATGTGAGCTCCCAGGGACGTATAACCCCCTGATAATCGGTGAGCTATTTCGTGAACAATGCAAGCCCTGGAGGAGCTGGCTTGAAGGCTTCTCTAGTGATATATTTGATGCCGTCGATCGAGCAGTCAACGAGGCATTGTCCTATATTGTGGATGAGGACACTAAGGCGAAGCTCTGGGGTGAGTTGATTAGCGATGGCCTGGATCAGCTCAATCGTCAGCTGCAAGAAAAGGTAGACGAGATCCTGCGCCCTCATGAAGATGGCCACCCGATCACGTATAATCACTACCTGACGGAGAACGTTCAAAAGATTCGCATGAGCCGTTACCGGTCCAACATTATGCGTGGCCTGCTAGAGTCCGGCGGTGGATCCAAAATGATCCAACAGAGCCTCGACGAGTGCTTGGAGGCAATTCTAAAACATACCGAAAAAGACATGGAGACCATGTCAAGTTCGGATGCTATAGACTGGATGGAAGCATACTATAAGGTAGCCAACCCCTTTTACTCCCTTGCATAGGCTCAGGCTCATGATATGATAACAGGTAGCGCTCAAACAAGTGGTTGATGACTTCAGCAAACTGGCCATTGAGGCTTGTCTCATCTCAAAGTTACCTAGTCTATTCACACCGGAGGTAGTATTCGACCTCAGCGACGATACTGTTGGGAGAATTGCTGCGGAAAGCTGGGAAACGGCGGATGAGCGGAAATTCCTCACGGAAAAGATGAGCGTTCTGAGCAGTGGTATGACAGAATTGCAGCGTCTGAGCAAGTATCATAAGCGCATAGGTGGTGAGTTACCCTATCGAACACTGATTTTAGTTCTTTGCTCTCCCCAAACTGCAGTAGAACTAACTGTTTTGAAGATAAGCAGCCGGAAAAAGTAGATGATATATCGAGGGCCCCATCTGAGAAAGAAGAGTCTTGGGAACGGGCTACGCCGGATTTATCTGACCAAGAGCCGTTGGAAGAATCAATCGTCGAGAAACCACTCGCTGAGGAACCAATCGCCGAGGAACTAATTCCCGAGGAACCAAGTCCAGTAGTGCTTAAGGTTGCTTCTAGTTCAAAGAACGCATCTAAATTCTTTTTCGAGGAGACGCCTATTATCGAGGCCTACACTCCAGTAGCCGAGGCTCCTAAGGAAGAACAGGAAGTTAACAACGATCCGTGGGCCTTGTATGCTCAAACGTCTAAGAAAAAGAAGAAGGTAAAGAAAAGTTCGCCATTCGCTATTTGGCCTGACCCTCCCAACCGAGAGGCTGAATAATAAGAGTGTGCCCTAAAAACGTCTACCATAAGGCTAGGGACTTATAACAAACGGCTCACATGTTAATTCTGATAGGCCTAGCTTGGTTTCCTGAATTTCTTGCCCTATCCTCAAGGGATACGTCGTTTTATCGCATCTTATAGAGAATATGCACCTCGAGTTTGAGGAGAACATGAGCCCATTACCTAGGGGCTTTGTTAAATTGACTTCACAGCTGAAAAATGACTTTCATGTAGCACCTAGGTAGCTCATTCAGTTGAATTGAAAGAAGTCACAGAAAGCTAACGGTAGATATGAAATGAACAAGGTTTAATTCATTGAATACGCTCACCAGGTAGTATCTCTGTAGTCAGCTGTGATCTTTTGTTACTTCAAAGAGACCTAGACAGGGAGGATCAAGACATCTAGTTAAAGGGCGGGTAGATGCGCATCAGTGACTTTTCTTCTAAGGGTGTGTTTGAGTTTGGACCAACCCAACATATCTACGGTACCTAAGGCATTCAAAAAAGCATACCCAAATATGACAAGTAAGATAGATACCTTAACTGAGTACTCAAGTAGCTATACGTCCAAATCAAAAATCTGCCAGTTAATGGGCTCACCCTACTATGGGTAGGTACCCAGATATTGATAGATGATCAATAACATAATGAGGCCCTCCTAGTATTGGATCGGGAGGGGAAGCTTACATAGCCCGAGCCGCAAGTAGGTAGGCATAGGCCTTTGGATAGTTGCATCATCCAATAGGGTTAAACAATGATGCCTAAAGCAAACGACGGCGTAGACCACCTGGTGCTTGGTTGCTGTTTGAGTGGAGCCACGAAAGATGGAAGGCTGAAGAGTCGACATTGTTTACCTACCTACCTTGTTCTGAAGTATTTATGTCGAAAATTGCTAGCCTAGAAGTGACAGCATGCGATGGCTTAAAAGCTTTCTTCTGCCACACAGCACTTTAACTAGGTACTTACCTAACCTATATTATTGATCTTCCAATCCATTCTTCTGGAGTACCAACCATCTTACCAGAGCCAAACTCACCTATATTTTCTGCACACGAACAGCGAGACGAAGGAATCTGGACTCGCGATGGATACCGTAGATGTTTCCGAACATGCAAAATACATTGCCTTTTTCCAACAGGCCAAAGAGAATGCAGAGCGGGCACGTCTTCGAAAAGGCGAAAAGCCTAAAGACATCCCCATTCCCGCTTTACTCATCATGGAATTCCTGATGCACCTTCGTCACACTGCCAATGTAATGAGAGAGCACGGTCATCTACTCCAGACGTCGCAGGTACCACCATTCTATCCGCCATGTGCCCGTCCCATCCAGGAGCTCAAGCCGTTGATGATATCAGGCATGGGACTTGAGACGCACCATAGAGGCAGCTATGCTTTAATTCATGTGCTGACCCCGCCAAATCGGATGACTGCGGTCACGGTCATCGTCGAAGATGAGGAGGGAACCGCGGTTTTGCTCCAGCTCTATAACCAGCCCAAGGAATCCAAGGTCGCCAAAGAGCATATCATCCAGGCAAGTGACGTCTGCATAATCAAGGAGCCTTTCTTCAAGGTTACCAACGATGGCTCGTACAGCTTGCGAGTGGATCATGTCAGCGACATCATCTGGCTTCAGGACACTGATAGTCGCATCCCCCTGGAGTGGAGAACTAGAATATTGTATCTCGACGAGAGTTCTGAGGAAGTTAGAAAGGAGGGAAATGAGGCAGTGAAGAAGAAGGACTGGGCCAGGGCAGAACGACTGTGAGTGGCTGTTTCGCGAGCAATATCAGGTATTCCACGGCCTAAGTTACTGACTAGGTGAATCTATAGCTATACGGATGCGATACGTACCGCCACGACTTCTCAGGAGGAGCAGCTTGCTCATCTTAACCGTTCTCTTGCCAACCTCCACCTCGACCGGCCAGAGAAAGCACTTCTTGATGCGCAGAAGGGGAACACGGGCGACGGCTCCCTAGTTGAAAAGGCACTATTCCGAGAGGCCAAGGCTCTCTACGCGCTTAGGAAGTACAGCCTCTGCCGAGAGAAGCTCTTGCTCTGCGTGCGAACTAATCCCAAGAACTCAGACGCGTGGAAAGAGATCACGCGAGTCCAGCAGCGCCTCAAAGAGGAGCAGAAGGGATCGTATCGGTTCAGCGACATGTACAAGCAAGCCGAGAGCACCCCGCCTCTGATCGATTGCGCCACATACGTCGGCTCGGTGGCCGTTCGCGATTCGCCCGGCCGAGGCAAGGGCCTGTTCACTACGAAGCCCGTAAAGGCAGGGGAGCTTTTACTATGCGAGAAAGCGTTCGTATACAGCTATGCTGACGACGAAAGCGATGTCGGCAAGTCAAACATGACGGTGCTCATGAACTTTCACACAAATAGTGTTTGCATGGGCGGGCAAGCAAACCTCATCACCGAGACCGTTCAGAAACTATACCATAACCCTGGTGAGGCAAAGGTATTCACCGAGTTGCACCACGGCGACTATAAGCCCGTCGCCGCGTCCGAGGCTGATGGAGTTCCCGTGGTTGATACGTAAGTACTTCGAATGCGCATAACGGCTAGACTAGGACGCTGACGGAAAATAATCTAGATTCCTCATCGCAAGGACCCTCCAGTTAAACTGTTTCGGAGCCCCACGCAGCAGTTACAAGTTCGCCATGTCCACGCTACCCTTGCTGAACAATAACAGCAACAACGGCAGCGAAGAACTAAAAGACAGAGCAGCCAGGCACACGACATGCGGCATCTGGCCCATCGCATCGCGCATCAACCACTCGTGCGTCAAAAACTGCCGCCGCAGCTTCATCGGCGACATGCAAATCGTGCGGGCGAGCCAGGACCTAGAAGCCGGCACCGAGCTGCTCTTCGAGTATCGCCAGCCCGGGCCGCACGAGACGTACGAGGAAGCCCAGAAGAGATTCAAGAACTGGGGGTTCGTCTGCGAGTGCGCGCGATGTCTCAACAAGAAGGCTACGTCCCAAAAGGTGCACCGGGAGCGCTTGGCTTTGAGCGCTAGGCTCGCGGCGCTGATGCAGCTGGCTCCTTCGCTGACACGCGTGAAGCAAGGAATGGCGCTACTCAAAGAGTTGGAAAAGACGTACATAGTCGACCCGATTACTCAGCCAGTGCTGCGCGTCGAGCTACCGGATGCCTACTTCGCGCTCGGGTCCTACCTCATCGGAAGAAAAAACTTGGAAGACGGACTGGAACTCTTCTTTAAGGGACTCGATGCGCTCGGATATGTCATTGTTGCTTATCCACCAAGGAACCCTGGAGAAGGGAAGACGAAGAAGAAGCCGGTGTTCGAGATAAAGCACTGGGGCCAAGCCAACGAGTTCATCGTCTGGGCGTTCTCGAGGATACTAGACGTTTACAAGAGGCTTGCGCCTGAGCTCTGCGATGTCATCAAGGGGTATGCTAGAGTCACTTATAGTATCTGCTGTGGCGAGGATGAGACTATTCTCACCCTTTTCCCAGAGCTTAAGTAGATAGAGAAGTAGTCATGTGCCAATAGTAATTGATATGGGCCACGAGCTGTATGTAAATTATCGATACCTCCTTTCTGAGCACAGACTCAGGCAAAAAGGGGTCAATGACGTAATTCAAATCCCTGGTAAGTATTCAACTAAACACTCCAAAACCGCTGGTCCTCAAAATCTTTAGTTATTCAAAATTGTTTTATTAATTTGATTTATTGGGTTGAAACTAAGAAATATACTCGCGAAAGAAGTCCTATACTCAATATATCACACTTCGCTTCCAGATCGGCACCTCCTCAAACTCCTGGACGCTCCATCTAAGCTTACCCCTCTCATCTAACCAGGCGCCCTGATCGCTAGCTTTCAGACCGTATTTCTCATTTTCCGTAATCTCATTCCGGCTCACGCCCATCGGATCTTTAGCGATCCATATCAGAGGTGTCGGGCTCGTGAGCGCCGGGTTTAGGTATGCCTTTTCGACTTGCTCTTCCGTGTACTCCGGGACGTCCTCCTCGCTATCGAACAAGTCCCCTTCTCGTAACCACGACCGCATAGCCTGATACGAGGCGAAGACTTGCGGTTCGAAGAAACGGGCTATGGGATCTATGATGCGCTGCGCGATGGTCTTGGGAACGTTTGCTTGCTGTGCTAGCTGCTGAATCCGGGATGTCGATTGCGCTTGTCCTTCTTCCGCAGAAGCCAATAGAGGGGCCGACTCGTCATCCCTCTCAGCTAGCGAAGCGAGATCAGCCGGTAAGAATTGTTCAAGTGGAGTAAGATACTTGTTCGTTAGTATATTGTAAAGTAGTGTCGCGATGAACAATAAGCCAATTATTATGGATGGACCAGTTGCTTTTCTCAAGCTAAAAAGACCCAGTAAGGCTAGTTCGGCAACATATACGCCTGTAAGAAGGTGCTGCAATGCAAGTGTATAAGCTTGACCTTTCGTGTCTATCTTTGGCTGGATGACGAAAAGGAGGTTATAGCGATAGGAGAAGTAATACAATGCCAGCCCGACAGCTGCGAAGCCTAGTACCAATGGGGCAATACACGAATACGCAATCGCTATAAATAAAAGGTGAGTAGCTAAAACAGAAGAAAAGATTGAGCTTTATACTGACCGATGATTGCGAAGTTAGCGAACTATATGCGTTAGCGTTGATCCGTGGCCATGGTACAAATTTGGTGTCTTCCTTACCTTGGGAAACAATTTCCCCCATGCGATTCCTTTCATACTTGTATATCGGTTGAATTTCTGACGCGGAGTCTCGTCAAAGAAGTAGTCGTAAAAAAGATAACTTAGAAGATCAGAGTAGTTGAGTAAATTGTCAGCAGCTGATGTGGTGCCCTGGATAATGAAGTACGTGAGATAGAAGTTCGACGCCTTGGGAAGTTGCTTCGCTAGCAGTTCAGGGATCGATGTGGGATCTTTGGCCCTCTCCATCAGCTGCGCGGCCACCGGTGCGGCCCCGGAGAAAACTGTGGTGACAAGGAAAACTTGTGTCACTTGGAAGATGTAGTACCATTTTTGGACCTTTAGTTCGGCAGCAGTGTTGGTAGGACTTCCAGTTGATTTGAATATGTCTGATAATTGTAAGTATACCCTTTTAGGATTAGATTTGGGCGATCAAGTACTCACATCTGAATATGCTAGGCACTAGCTTGCTGAGCCAGCTCGTTGCCAAGGGTGGTATCAAGCCAGATAACAGTCCAATGACTGGTTTTGGTAAGTCCTTCAAGAAGCTTAACCATGTAACGTTGTTAGCAAGATAGCCGATATTGGAGATTAAGCCAATGATACCGCTCGGAATGGACCAGAAAATTATTAGAGCTATGACAATGGTTAAGGCAGTGCCCTCTTCGGATATGCGACGAGCAGGTGGTATAGCGAGGTTCTTCCATATGACCTCTTGCGGTGAAATACCTGTATACCTAGGGGCAAGAGCTAATACATTGCTAGATGCGACTTGCTGACAAGCTCGTTGGGCGTCCGCGCATGTCCTGAACTCGACAAATACCACTGCTGCTCCGTGAGTATCACCAATTTCATATGCATTGCGCGCAGCCTCAATGCCTGCTTCCTCCTCTTTGATCTTCTCACGTAGCCATTCAATACTGTCAACCTTCTCATTTAATGGCGAGATGTCTGGTTTATGTCGTGGTCGAATGGACTTTTTGACTGAGTCTTGAAGATCGTTGTAGGTTAGGTGTTCATTCTGTGCGCGGGATTTAGACAGTTTTCTACCTTCCCGGTTGGCCTTCCGAATCAGAGTCATTTCTGCAGCCTCAAGCTGCTCGATTTTTGATTTCCGTTTTGAAACTAGACTCTCTAGCGCGTCGACTTCAGTCGCCGGCCAAATACGTAAAGCATCATCTCCAAAGTAGCGCTGCATATTGTCCTCATCGAGAGCGTCTCTTGGCGCTGATAGAAAAAGAACGGTGCGCGAAGAGAGGCGGTTTGCAACGGGTTTCGATAGGGTCCAGGCCTGACGGAGACCGATAAGCCAGAGCCGCTCACGGGCAACTGTGAACATGACAAAGCCAAAGAACACACAGGCAATTATTGCGTGAGCATATAGGTGCCCCTTTTTCCTAACATTTCCAATGCCAATCTTGTCAAGCTCGGTTGAGGAACCACCGCCAGTTGCGTTGACCGGCATGAGAATCGGCCATGTGAGGCAACAACCGACGAAGCAGATGAATATAACTGTTCGTAGGAAACGGAGATAAAGGTATGCATCTAAGGACTGGTGATACAAGATGAACTTATCCGGGACCTTACGCATAGTATGGACCCAGTTGAAATATGATCGACCCGCAGAAGGAGTGCGGTCCCTATAAGATTAAGCATGAAGGATCATAGTGATTAGTCGGAGGTGTGTACATACTTCTCTGGGATGGTTCCAATGAATGTTCTGGGAGCATATATATTAGGATACCAGTGTCGAACGACGATGAATATTACGACGAAGATGAGACCCGTTATCTTCTTGGATTAGCGAATGTATAAGGTATGAAAATGTATGTACACTTACCCATGTGGGAACAAACGCAGATATTACGGCGGCTAGGGAAGCCGAGCCTTTTGGCTATAGCACCCGAGATATTAGTCTTCATTCATATACGATAGCCCTTCACGGGAGATAATTCAACTACCCGGTAGGTATACTATTGATCGTAGGAATACTTACTTTGGCTTCCATAGTACTTAAGTTATCATTCAGTCGGCTAGAACCGAATGTACTGTGATCAAATTCCATTTTCGCGGTCCAATCGTCTTAACCTAGATTCTTTCTACGCTGCGCAGTCTAAGCACGTAACCAGGACTTTTGAATATCGAGACGTGGTCTACAGACATAACGAGATGATTGCTGAATCAGATGCGATCGGGAACACCATGCGATAACGAACTGTATATTAGCTAAATAGCGAAATGCTGCATATGAAGATTGAATATTCAAAGTGATTGCGCTGTCATCCAACTTGTTGATGTACGATCGATCGTTTAGAATAAAGCGTCGATGACGTAGTACGCGTTTTAGCTCGCGCCGCTTGGGGGTTGAGATAAATGTGGCTTGATGTGGCTTGAATATACACCTTTATAAGCATGATGCTTTTAGGAAGGTTTGTCTCTGTTCCCCCCCTATTTTTTTTTTCTTTTTTTTCTCTTAATTACCGCCCAGACTCTAAAGAGACTTACTACGTTAAAAGTCTTGGGGCAAATGACTATAAGCTAGAGGCTAACTTGACTTATACTATTCAAATTATACGCCGTACCTAATCAAGTACGTAATATTACAAGTTCTACATCCTTAGGCACAGTCCAATTCTCTTGGCTTTCTTGGTAAGGAATGGCAGTGCAATGTCACCTGTCAGCTCTTCAAGCTTCAAAGAATACGGCGTATATGCCGCTTAAGTGGGGCCCACGCCGTCGAGCCATTCAGCGAATAGCTTCATCAGCCCTATGGATGTTACGGCGTATCTTCATTTGCTAAGCAGCACCTTTGTCCTTGCATGAAAATGCCTATAGGAGATTAATTAGATCGTCGGAGGGCGTAGCCCAGCCTCACCTTTCTTACTCCAATAATTCCCTAGCTGATGCGTTGGCCTTGCTACCATGGACAACAGAGCAACATGCACAATCGTATATATATAAATACCTCTTCTCCTGCCCCCTATTGTGATAGAATGTTTCTTCATCGCAGTCATATCTTGAGACAAGACTATCATTGCGAGCCATCATGATTTCCTTCCGGGTTACGCTACAGCTTTCCTTCGCTGCCCTAACTCTTGCTCAAAAGCAAGGGGCTTCAAAACTCCAATGGGGTCCGTGCAACGAGACCGAGGTTCCTAGCGATGTCCCCGTAGACTGCAGCGTTCTGATGGTACCTCTCGACTACACCGAGCCGGATTCCGATGAGAAGCTACAGCTTGACCTCGTCAGGGTACCCGCCCCTATCAAACCCTCCAAAGGAAGTATTCTCTTCAATTTTGGCGGACCTGGTAGCACTGGACGAGATACGATAGGTACTAAAACTTTGGCGGAGGAGTTATTAGCGTAGGTTTACAGAGCTACAATCTTAGCTCGAGACTTATCATGCTGACATTCCTTTTAGACTTACTGGCCGTCAGTTTGATCTTATTACATTCGACCCGCGGTAAGCTTTGCATCCCCTTCCATATTATTTCCCGGCTAGGCGGGGTATACGATATAGTACTAACGATTCCGGGATCTATAGCGGTACACCTGGCTCTAAAATCCCCATTCAATGCTTCGAAACTGAAGTGGAAGCCTGGTCGTATTATCTAAACCGGGTGCCCGCCATGGCATCTGACGTGGAATTGGGAAAGCAATGGGCCTATGCAACGAAGCTTGCGGATGCCTGCCTCAGGACGCACAACAAGACTGGAAGCTTGGTCAGCTCTGCCTTCGTGGCAAGAGATATGATGCAAATAGTGGACGCCCTAGGGGAAGATGGAATGCTACGATACTGGGGTATGTTAGTCCTTTGGTGCTTATACTGGCGTGAAGCTAACCACGCATATTAGGTTTCTCGTACGGTACAACATTGGGAGCCACTACAGCTGCTATGTTTCCCGATAAGGTCGAGCAAATGATTCTCGACGGCATCCAAAACCCACACGAGTATTACCATGCACAAGCGTATGATTACGATCAGTCGCGTATTTAAAATATTGATAATTAACATCACGGCAGGGACTTCGAAGAATTTACAGATGCTGACAAGGAGTTCTCGGCTATATTTACAGGCTGCGTTGAAGCCGGCGAGAAATGCGAGCTAGCCAAAGGCAACAACAAGACGGCTGCTGAGCTCGAACAGACCATCTGGGACCTCCTTGAAACTGTCAAGTACAGGCCGATTGCACTTAAAACATTCATTCTCGATTACGCTAGCGTGAAATCCCTTTTGGTGCAGGCTCTCTACGATAGTTCTCTTTGGCCGCTTCTTGCTCGCGTACTCAATGCAATCCTGACCGAACAATACGACCTGGTTAATGACATATTTGAGGCTCTAATGCCCACAACCGTCATTGACATATTCAAGCAGAGTCAACAGCCGCAGGTCATCTCTGCTATTCACTGCAGTGACAACATGGTGCGGAGCAAGACATTCGACGACTTCGCTCCGGCTATTGAGCGTTTATACAACATTAGCAAAATCAGTACGTAACCTTAAGTACTACCTTGGCACACGCACCTTTACCTTCCATCTTATTTTTGTTTCGTATCGTACTAACGACTTTGGTATAGTTGGAGACGGGGTGATATTCTTGAACAGCGCCTGTGCGCAATGGAAAATCGAACCGAAAGAGCGATACACAGGTGACTTTAACGTCAAGACGAAGAACCCGGTCCTTTTCATTGGCAACACTTTCGACGGGCTCACACCACTTGTTTCGGCCAAGAACGTTAGTTCCACTTTCGAGGGCAGCGCTTTACTGACGGTCGATGGATACGGTGTAAGTTATCTATTCCTCTCATTACGGGACCCTCTCTATCATGGATTTTCTGGATACTAATAGCGTAAATAGCATTCCTCGTTGGCCGCTCCGTCTGCCTGCACCATCAGGGTGACTTCGGCGTACTGGGTGAATGGTACTCTACCTTCCGAGGGAAAGGTCTGCGACTCAGTTCCATTATATTCAGGTATCACATGGGAGGAAATAATTAATGAGGTATATGGCAATACCACGGCTCCTGTAAAACGACAATTACCTCATCTGCTAAAGTTGGGGAGTCCTCTAGCCCCTCCTCTCAGGCCTGGGCGGTAAATCTCACCAAGTGAGACTAGTTGACGTTGCTATTTTGATGCGGTCCCCTTTTCAAACCATTAGTCTTCTAATCCAGCACATAGAGTTTTATGATGGATAACTATTAGGCCGTAAAGGTCATAACTTACGATGTACTTGTTTTTTCTCTTTCTTAATCATATTAACACCATTTGCAATCGCTTGGCTTTGTGTACTTTGTCGACTGATTCTTGAGTTTTTATTACATTTGATCACTCTTTCTGAAACTTAGCTGGTGATGTCTCGGACTAGACACTTAGTTCTAGATACGTGCTTGCGGCCTTGTTAAATTGCTGTTAGAATCATGATCTGACTCCCTGGTCAGCGGTTGGTATACCCTCACGAATCGAGTATCACGAATGACTGACCTAGAATCATTGCACGATGCAACTCTGATCATCACCATTCGCATCAGTTTTGTGCCTTTTGAATTCAGGCGCCATGTCATCGACGTCGTCACCCGCTTTCCTCTTCGTTCGGCCAGTGCCGTCATTCTCGGTATCCTTAGGTGGTGGAGGGGCTCTTCTAAACAATCCCCCTAACTTATCCATAATGCCAGATAACTTTTTCTGGACGACCTTGCTCTTCTCGGGTGACTTCTTTGATGACTTCTTCTTGGATGCTTTCTTGGATGCCTTCTTGATCACCTTTTTCTCAACTACTATCTTGACCGCTTTAGGTCTGGATATAACCCCCTTTTTGAATCCTCGAGTATGAGACGAGTTTGGAATATAGTCCTATTTAAATTAGCTACGGCTTCATAGTAATTCTAATAGCTGAGTGCAGTACTAACCAGAGTAAATAATCCGGGTATCGCACCCTTAATCGCTCCTTTGGTATCTTCTTTGCGCCAATGCATAAAATCATTCATGGGACTACCAAGGTGGAACGGATATGCTCCTCTTGCATTGGTGCCTTGCAAGGGGTCCGAGAAGGGAAGCATCAAATCCGTAATATCTAGGCCGGTTTCACGAGTATATGCGACGGCATAATCGGCGCCTAATGTTGCTAATGCATCTGCTCGACAGTTCCCTTCGACGCCGACGTGCCCTGGTGTCCAATGGACCTCTACTCTGCTACCCAGATTCACGAGCTTGTCTAGCGGGCAGACGAAATGCTCATAAATAGCAGGCTCATTGGGCGGTTTGAATTCCATCTTGGTGCGGCAATAGCTGTAGTGCAAATCCCGTATGCTAGAGAAACCATCGGTAATGATGATCACCTTAGGCGGCGTGGTGCGTCTGCCACAAGCAGGGCTAGGGTCCCGTCCAATCCAATCCATAATCTCGTAATATGCTATCCATAGTCCTCTGTGTAGAGCTATGGCTTCCGGATCGGGGAAATCGGAAATTCCCTTCGATCCGTAGGCCGCATCGACCCAGTCATGGTCTTGACTATAGGTGCGCTTGTAAGTAATACCGCAGCCAGCAATGTTGTGCTTATGCCTGAAGGAGGCGTCGGTAAACATAACGAGACGCGAGGATGTTGGGGGAAACTGAGTTGTTGCTGCATGAACTGCGTATCGAACTGCATCCGTATGCCCTCTTGCCACGAACTTAATTTTGGCGTTGTCATTATTCTGCTCCGCCTCTTGTACCGGCGTCTCCTCTCTGATCGCCTTTACGAGATCATTCAGTTTATTCCTGTCTAACTTGGTCATTCGACCAGACCCGCCTATTTGTAGTCGATCGAAGGGTGGTTTAGGTCGCCAAGGTTGTCGCAAGATCCATGCGCCTTCGTCGGCAGGGCTGGGATCAGTTGCCTGCTCTATTAAATCACTCTCTTTGTGGTCCATGGTGGGAAGAAGATAGAAGATAATATCCTGTTTATTTTGGAAGTATGGCAGCAAAATAGTCGAGGGAAATATGCGATCCTTACATGATTGAAATAAGAAGTCTGGGATGAATTTGGTGAGTTTTCAAAGAATGTAATGTATTTTCACAAAGTTTTAAGTAGAAGAAAACATGGCAAGGAAAGAAGCAATCAAAAGGAAGGCACAGGATGTTATAAATTCAAATATGTGGAAAGACCAGTGAAACTTAGGCTGCCTTCCTTCGCAACCCGCTGTGAAAAGGCAAGTACTATCTATGGTAGCAACCGTCCCAATGGAGAAGTCAGCTTCTTCCTCAAAAAACGTGACCGACAAACTTTCGGGAAACCCTTGGGAGATCTATTTTTAAGTTAATTATAGGCCATGCACTTCTTCTTTCATATGCCCACGCTGCTTGGATCTTGGAATATTATTAGCATGTTGGCAGAACAGTAGCATAATCCCGATAGTATTCAAATTCGTCACAATGAGCAATCAACATTTAATTGAGTTCTGACATACACAACGAGAGATCATAAAGCTAAAAATACATGTTAAATACCTATATATGGAAAACTATTGTCTCCTATTATATATAGCATTGAAATATGAAAGTGCCGTCGAAGCTGTATTTTGTATGTGAGCATCGGGTGGTGGCTCAAGTTCGTTGGTGCGAGGTGTATTTTGCACTGCTCCCTGAGGTATTGTTTGCGAAGTAGAGGGCGAATAGTTTTCCGTGTCGCTCTCCTGTTGATTCACGTACCTTCGTAAGTTAGCGTAATAGGTTTTCGTACCGCTGGGGGACGTAGGCTCTAACTCCTTTGCCGAGGTACGGTCCTGATTACCAGTATCATGACTACTATCTTCTGACCACGGACGTCTTATTGCACGGGCAACGTAGGGTAACTCTGCGCTAGGCTGTGTCTCGATAGGTGCACTCGGGGATTCGATCATCTCGGTATCTCGAACATTTCCAGAAGTATGGTCATCGGAAACCTCTGCTGCTCTCTCAGTCGGTGACTCTGCAAAAAGGTTCCTTAATAATTCATGGTTTGGGATGTCTTCTTCTGGTACACTGTCGGGGGATGCTTCAGATGATGTCTCGCGGTAGATGGCTTCAAAGCTACGAAACTCGGGGTTGGTTCTTTGGGGCGATGAGTTCGGACGAGGCTCGGTTATGTTGGGAGGGATGCTGTTACGATCCTCAATAGGCTGGCTTTGGTGAGGAGTCTGACTAGCCTCGGAATATCGAAGTGTTAATACCTGCAAATGTCCTTGTGTTTGACTGCTCCCAGTGTCTTGTTCCCCAACCTCAGATCTCTGTGCAACTGATTCGTCTAGTTCCATAGAAGGAGCAAATGAGCCTTCATTATACTCGTTTGCTTGTTGATTTACTTTCATTCGATTTTCCCTTATTTGGTTCAACCGAGCCTTGAACCTTTTCGCGCTTAGGTACCCTGGTGTCATCGAGGACATGGGGGCAGTGAAGTCAAACGTTCTGATGGACTTGGCGGGAACCCAGGAGTATGTTGCGCCGACAGGAGAGAACTCCCCATCCATTTCGACCTGATTCCACTTGATACCTTTGAAGGACATGAATGGAAACTTCCGATCAGTAACTTTAGGGCCGCCGTCGTCGTAATCTTTCTCCCAACCTAATATCTCCTTGCTTGACGTGTTATATACGTAACAAGACGGAATGACCTTCTTGAGGGACGTCTCGTGAAGCGACTTCGAGATGCCTATTGCGTCAAAATCACCGACGGGAAGAAGGACGCCTACGTATTCGCCTTTGAGTGGGCCTAGCTGGATCTTATAGATTTCACCAACAGTCGGATCAGTGATACCTCTGAAAATTACTCTGTTTATCCTTTTTCTTTGAACTCGCCTCCTTACGATAATAGCAGGTCGATCTTCGTTGCGGCCTTTTTTTATTTGAGCTGTATTCGAACCTTCCCCGCCTTCTGAGGAGTTTCCGATTCCAACTCGTTGTCGCTTTTGGTTTCGTTGCGTCGAGCCTGGGTTTACATTTAGACCTTCTGGTAGATTATTAGTCTGCTTAACAAATATTCTGTATGGAACTAGTAACGCGGAATGTTTCCTAGTCTCAGGGACTGACCAACTTCAGAGATCCTAGGCCGTTTGCTTGGCGAAATACCGGGTGGTATAAGTGGACGGTCCCATTCATCGCTAGAAACTTCTTCCGAATCGATGACGATCGGTTCTGTGAGCCGCAGCTTAGTTTTATCATCTCCCTGTTTAGGCGAAGTTGTTTCTGTCCGTCCTAATGTTACACTAGTTGATTCTCTGCCGCCTTGGTCGAATGGTGTCTTTTACAAGTTAGTCGTCAAATCTTTTATCTAAATAGTACCGCTATTGGGCATCACCGCTGTACTCACAGATGATATCCTCAGATAAGGCTCGAGCTTTCTTTTGCGTTCTTGCTTTTCCTTTTTCAAGAAGTCATAGAATTTATTCTCTTCATTCTTGAGTTCCTGTTCTTTTTCATTTAACTCGTTCTGCTTCCTCTGTAGTTCTTCTTGGAGTAGTTGCAGTTCTCGCTGACGCTCTCGGATATCTTCTTGCCGAGCAATACGACTAAAGTCATATGTTGCCCTTGCATCCCGTTGCTTCTTCAGGTATTCCGATTGAATTGAGTCGAGTCTTGCTAAGGCAACTTCGTACGGATCATATTCGTCATGTTCTATGGATACTTCACGTCGGGGGCTAGTCATTGTCTAAAAGCGTGACTTAAAGGATGTGCGGTTTTATAGTGGCTTAAATGAGAAGAAATAGAGAAAGCGAAAGGCCGATCTCAGGGTATTAAGAGAAATAATATAAGGGTTGGTATAGGTATATCGAAAAAGATTTCCACTGAGATCTAGTTGAGTGGCGGAATTTGCTCTTGTCAATTCATAATTAATGATTGAATTAATTAAGTCCGAGTTAGCAAATACTGAACTATTTTATGTCCAAGGACTTCGAAGTATTGGCGGTTAAAATGTGCCTAACTATGATAAGCTAGCCAAAAGAAACAGTACTTTATAATCTATATGCGCTCCTATTTGTCAATTACGGTAGTATCCTGTTTTTGAATGCTACGCTTTTAAAGGATCTGGCCTACAGAGGCCTCACAAGTCTCGTGCGCAAAGACTTACAGGGAAACGGTATCAGAAACCATGCAATAAATTTAGATAAATGGTAGTCGATTTGCCAGCTCAAGAGATAGGGGTGGCTAGAGGAAGACTATAGTAATGAGTGAAGGCAGAATCGTGATCATACGGTTTTCATTACTTAAAGCGCTTAGCAGTGGTGTGGTTCGGGTCGCATCCTTGGCCCCCTCTATGCAGGATGTCCAATTCAACGTCGCCAACACGCATCCGGTACCATATCTCTTCTGGTTTCGTGCCGGAATGAGGTCTATATACTCACGGCCCGAGTTGAAATAGCATTTAATTATTTTGTCTTAGTATTTCTGGAGGACCTTTTCTCTCGGGTTATTACGTTTCATTCTCATTCGACCCGTAACTCGCCTATTCATGTTCGACCCTCCCGTCCTCTACCATTCTTAGATCTGAAAGAATGAGAGCTATTTGTGTCTTAGTAAATTTTCCTTTGTAGAGACGCTCGGCAATGGTAGCAATCGACACAAGTATGCGGGGACATAACATTACTTAGGGCTTTCGTATTAGCATTGGTGCGATACGCTTCACTAATAGGCCATATTGGCGCTCAGCTTTAACCAAGGGATTGGATAATGTGGAAGTGAGGCTACAATTAATTATCATATGCTCACATTACATTAACAAGGCTATGATAATAAGGCTTGCTGTATACCTACCTGAGGCAGGTACGTCAAGGTAATTTACCCAGTATTGTTTGGTTGCCCTTTGCTTGCGTTTTTGAAGGCCATCGTTACCACCACGGTCGCAACCTGCAGCTTTCCGTGGTTTGCGATAATTTTTATGGGCGCTTCATCCGAACATAACCTAAAAAAGTTCTAGACTTTTCGTTACAAGTGGGTAAAATCAAAGGATTTCAGCCGCACAAGTATCGAACATGATGCAAAAATGTTTTATCAATAATCAAGTCCTAGATCTTACCGTCAGACGAAATCGCCCCCGTCCGGTCATGCTCTGTTGGTGTAGGTATTACGTGTTCGTTTTGTGGCAGCATAGCCAGCCTCACCGATGACTGACCGGGTTTATACTAGACTCTAGCAGAATATATTTTCATGCGTTCGCATCAGGCTTCCGTCACTTAGCTCAGAACTAGAATGATTGCTCCCCCGGATTCCGCCAATTAATGGGGGCTATCAAAGCTGACAGTCCAACGGCTTCGCCCCGCGGCGAAGACTTGCTTAGGCACGTGCCATTGGAGAATCTCGATATAGACGCTTACGCCTATTTTCTACTCGACGTCATGTAAAGTACCGAAAGTATTTTGTGCGACAATCAAGATATCACTCCTATAAATATAGACTAGGCTAAGGTAGCCTAGATGTTGGCACCCTTGGTCTTCTCTCCCTTCTCATCCCCTTGCCAATTTCACACAACATCTCATCATTGACTTTCATAAATGACACCAACATTTATGCGAATTATCAATTATTCGAGAAGTATAAGAGTTGCAACTTGGAACGCACAGCCTCATCATGGCTCATTACTACGATCATCACCATGAGGGCCACAACCAGGCCCAAAATCTGGCCAACCGTTTCACACGGGAGACACGTCACAGCGACTATCCCACGCAATACATCGTAAATGAGGGGAAAATGATTGTCCACGAAAGATCGCTGAAACAAAGCAATGCGATTATATATAACGCGCCAGGCTCAACTTTACGGTTCGTACCGTCAAAATCTGCCACGAGCGCGAAACCTAAGCACAACTCAAATCACCCGCCTGAGTCGTATTGGCGCACAACGGCTCCTCCGATCTATATGTGCCACGGTTGTCGGAGGCGTCAGATATACTACGGAGATTACTGTCACGATTGCACGGCTTTACGTTCAACTGCTGCCGCCAAGAAGAAGAACAAGCAGCAGGAGAAGGAACGCCGACAAGAGCTTCATCTGACTTGGGCCCCCGACGACAAGTTGATTGAGTGGCATTAGGTAGAAACACACAAGTTTGGGTGGTGATATTCTACTTAAATCCAAAGTGCGATGCGGGTTTGGGAAGGGTACAGTTTGCAGCGACAGCTTTCTTCTCTTTGGTTTATTTTGCACCCTTTTGTAATGGATTGCCGAGCGTAGGCGTTTGTTTATTCAGGATTGATGCATATTATGGCTAGCATAACGCATTGTCCTGGTTCATAATTTTATAGCGATGTTCCACTTTCTTAAATGTTAGTAGTTTATAACGACAGTTATGACGGGACGACACAAACGGTTTCAATAGATGTATTATGATGAGATATGTTCTGAATGTGTGCAAAGGGGGCTGTTAGCTAAGGATAGAAGTGGCAACTCAGAGATTCTTCTGCATACGCCATTGGTGATTTGTTTCTTGCTGTTCTGTTTACGAGGCCAAGGATTAAAGTCAGATTCTGTAGCTAGCTAACTAAGCTACCTAGAGTTATAGGTAATTAGGTTAAACATCCTTGATATTATACTGTTAGGTTACTCGAATTGCACTCCCATTATGACCTATTCAATAGTTTGAAATGGGACCTATAGCTACCCCCCTCTTAGCAATGTATTGGAGGGAAGTTGTCCGGAGATCATTCCTACGTTCAAGAACAAGGTAAGTTTTCCTTGAACAAGACCTGTCCTCCTTCTAGTACATTGTTCTCATATCAGTGAATTGTCTAGCTTGTGTACCAAGAGATATTGATAACTCGTGGCGCGCCTAAGTGTGATCACTGGATTTCCGTGTTCTTCTCTAAGTGAAGCTACTTACTAACATCAACTTGCGGATTCATATCCCATATCAATAAATTCTATTTACCGATTAAAACCGAAGAAATGTCGGGCAATATTAAGAGCAGCTTTGGGGTGAAGGTAGAACTTCTAATCGGCGTTAGGTGGGAAGGTCCAAGAATGCGCACTCCACGAAGATTTCAATTATCCAAGGGCGAGCCAGTCGAACGCAGGCCTTTCAACTATGTTCAAGAGCTAGTACAACAGACTATTGATACCGCTGTACAAGGTCACGAAGGAGATCGGGTTTTTACAAACCACGGGGGTTTGAATGATGAAGATGCAAGTCGTTTAAGGCCGTATGCGGGTTGGATTGTTGCGAGACCCCAGCGTTGAGCCAATCGACCGAGACATGGACATGAATGATTTTGAGTAGCAGGATCTAGAAATTATATCGCCAGCCCTCTTTGCTACGGATGAGTCTTTTGCGGAGGTTCATCATGTCATCACAGTCCTCAATGACGCTTTTTGGATATATGCTCCGCGGTCCGCAGGCTTGCATATCCATTATGGGAGAGGCAAGGACTGGATACCTGTCCATCATCTGCGTCGGATGTCTGCTTTTCTTTTCGCTGCTGACCCTCTTCTAGCGCAGATGCATGCTCCTCATCGTCGAGAGCCACAGCAGGATTTTTGCCCAAGTAATCGACACTACAGTGCCTTGGCACACGGTGTATCATCAGCTGAGGTGAGTAGGCATCTTAATATACCACTTGACGAAGGGAATCATGAAGAAGTTCCAGATCAAAGTGATTACAAGCCTGAGCCTGAGCGAAAAGAAAGCTCTAACTTTACCACTATTTTTAAACGAGGCTCTCTCCAGGGCTATGTTTTCGATAAGGCGTACTTCGCCGAATGCGACATTACATGGGCGAAGGGGGAATATCTACCAGGGCGTCGAAGCGACAAACCAATAGACATCATGACTGGGGTGCGTGAGCTCTTATCTGCTCCAAATGTTCTAGTGATATCCGCCTTGATGCAGCATGAACTACACTATCGTAGTGCTTATAACTCCACAGCTTATAACAGAGGGTATGGTACGGTACCATTATTCAGAACTAAGCCTCGGGAAGAAGGGGGTAAACGGACCATTGAATTTCGACAAGTTACAGGTACAGTTAATGCCGATGAGGTCGTCGCGCATGCAAGAATCGCTGTAAGGTTATCTGAATTTGCGTGTGAAACTGACATGGATTCTCTGTGGAAGATGATTCATGATTTTGTAGAAGCTGAGACAGACCCAAGTTGGTATGACATCTTTGACCTTTTGTCTGAACTGGGCCTAACCAACGAGGCGCGGGTTATCCAGAGACAGATGGCTCAATATCCTGGGATAAGATGTATGAATGAAGATCTTGGTACGTTGGAAGAATCAACAGCGCCTTCTTCTCGCTGGAGTAGGTTTAAGTCTCGGTTGCCAGGTCTGCTATAACCATAACCGGCATAGGGCCAGCAGAATACCCCCGAAACGAACCCGTACTTGGAAGAAAAGATGATTTCTTTTTATCGTTCTTGAAGAAACCCCGAGAATTCAAAACTTCCTAAGGACGGTTCGAATAGGTTTGGAAGAGTTGAGGTGCTATTAAAATAATCCACAGCAAGTTCTAGTTGAAGTACGCAAAACTTGAGCAAAGAGAGACTAACAATAGCTTAGAAACTAACATCAATTATAGTTACTTACAGTTACTATCTACTAGTCCCTTGGTAAGAAGTGAATGTTAACTATTTGACAATCTCTCCGACTTGATGCCCTAAGAGGCAACTCAATATAGGAACCCCACCAAAGGGGGAAAAGAGGACAGGGGTGAATTATCTATATCTTAGATGATAGTATAGTTTAGGTACAGACCAGATATCTAGCTACCTAGGTAGGTAAATAATAAACATTCATGTATAATTTCTCTCGCTATGAGTAACTGGCGGGAAAATCTTTTTAAGTCTATGAAAGGTCGAACTCAAGAAGAGGGAATATCTGTTAGGAAAACAGACCTGAAATGTCCGTAAGCATAATGACGTCCCCCCCTCTGAACTTTCCACTCTACCGTGTCGCATGATCTGCAATGAACCCCCAACGGCATTAAGATGCGACCATATAAGAGAGTCACCGACTCGACACCACCTCATCAATTCCTGAACGAGTCATTAAGTTGCTATCATAAGCTATGATATGATTACCGGAAGCATGGTCTTTATCGAACCACAAGATGCGCCACGGCTCAACGCCTACGTGTTAACGGATCTCTCTGCTGAGGAACTCAACTCGTTTAAGAAGGCATTTGAATATGGCACTTTCGCGCCGTTTGGCACTATGCTTGAGCTCATCCTCAAGAAGGCCCCCGACGATTACCTGAACAGACCGCATTCTTACATTCGCACAAGGGAGAACGAGGCTGGCCGCACCGACCCATTTATTCTTATCGATGAGCAACTCAGACTTGAGGGCGCGGTATGGTACGTCGACACTTTTGCCGCAGATTTCGAGGTCGATATAGACGAGCCTATTGCGGCGTCAACAGCCGTGCTTTGGGAGATCCTGGTACAGACCGAGTATCTGCCCATCTCGTGGGCTACCTACCAATTTGGTAACGGCCACATTCACGCAGACCTCGACTACTGCGGCGTCAAAACTCCTGTCCAAGAAAACTTCAAACAGCCAAAAGTCAATCGGTGCGATGGTATGGACCTTCAACCATTACGCCAAGAACAGACCATGCTTATTATGGCGGAGCCTGGCGATTTTGAAAAAAGCACTGACGAGGAAGTGCTCAAAGGACTTGTCCCCCCGCCAGATGTGGCATATCGTTTAAAGGAAGAAGTTGCAAGAGAGTTTGGGGTACTAAATCAATGGGTTGACGGCATAGAGACGCAATCAAGGGAACAGCCTGACGGGACAGTGAAAGAATTCCCCGAGGGTACTGTTCGCCTACAGTTGAAACCTGACCCCAACGTCTCTTGGCCGCCGTATAAGTGGCCCGAGGGTTCGCTTTAGCACCAAACATCTATGCTGTGCACAATTAGAATTCAAGAACGGTTCCGGCTTAAGTGAGAAATGTATAGGACATTGTAAAAAAAAGAGATAACGATATTATTGATGGGTACTCCTAAGGGCTCGCAAAAGGGGGAACCGAGAGGACCGATTTAAGACGCCGCATTCAAGCGATGAAGCTCGTCTAGTAATCTATATGCAACCGACCGTAATGCTATGCATGACCAACATCCCCCCAAACCAACCATGTCATACGACCCTGCGTATCGTCGTTCAATATATGCAACCATTTTTTCCCGCCATATTCCTAGTTTATACCGTCTCCTTGCGCAAGGGATTAAGTTTCATGCTGAAGTTGCTCTTTGCGGCGCCCGCGTAGTGGTCCACCTTGGCGTTAATACCGTCCTCAACCTTATTCGAATATTCATCGATCTTCCCGTTCACCTTCTTGCCAACGAAGGTGCGGAAGCAGCCGTAGACGCCAGTGCAGAGCCAGAAGATGCAGTTCACAAGATCGATCCAGACGGCGCACTTCATGAGCGTAACGCTGGTGCCCTGATACTCGTCTTCCTCGCGCTTGAGGAAGATAGCCGCGAAGGTGCCGAAGACAGCGATCCATAGGATGAAGAGTATGAGATCCCAGGCGAAGAGGCGGTGGGACTGGAGGCGGCCAAAGGGGTTGGGAATGGAGTATAAAATACAGGTGATGCAAGAGATACCGGCGACGAATAGCGCGTAAACCCACGCGGGTGACTGGCCATTGTCGTGTCTACGATCGTGATCGACGCGGCGCCCGTATAGGCCACAAACAACAACGGCGAGGACGAACTGGATTCCGCGAGCTATCCAACGTAACCAAGTTTCGTAAATGTACATCTGTTTGGTGGCGGCACCCTTGCCGAATTTGGTGATGAGGGACTTGATAGTCATTATTTTCTTTTTTGCTTCTCTCTGGCAACTAAAAATTGTCGATAATCCAAGACGAGCTGGAAAAAAAAGATAAAAATAAAAGGACTGTGGGAAGTTCTCAGGTAAGAAATATTAAATAATTATCTGCCGATGAAGCCAAATGAGTGCAGAGTGAATCAAAGACAACCAGTGTCGTATGCGTTAAAGTAATGATGAATGAAACATGCGTACAAACAGAAGACTCAGTCCTTGAGGAACAAGTGAATGATATTTAAATGTGAAAACAATGAGCGACACAACCCATTTTTTGACATTCTGTGAAACCCATTGACAGAATAGAGAAGCGCCCGATAACTCATACGACAGGGTCACAAACAAAGAGAGACCAACTGTGTGGCCTTGAAGCCTTCAGTCGCTTGTAAGTTCGAAAGACTTCTAAATCGGGAGTTTTCCTAGTTGAAGCGCTGTCGACCAATCGAAGACCCCGCCGACGGTGGTCTGTGCTTATGGTTTTGTCCCCTGTCCAGCGGTAACAAAGAGGATGACTGGCTACGGCGCCGTCTGAGTTGAGACGCAGGCGCTTAATAACCACGTCTCAGACTTATGATATGTAGTTTATTACAGCGCTAATAGGCGCGGCGGTTCATTGTGGTGATTCCCGCGTAAGTGAACCAGCACGTACAACAGAGATTGTCTTTTCAATCTCGAAACAGTCCGACGTAACTTCATTTCATGTAGCGCAGCGTACAGTGTTTGATGATGATGTATTGACTGTGGTTCGCAGGTGTGTTAAAGTTAGCTGCAATAAGTTCGGATTGTACATATGTATGCGGGATCTGGACCTGTGCTTCCGGCAACTTGCAACAGTAATATGACGAACATATTGTGAGATGAGGCGATACCAAACCTTACAGTCAATAATCAAAAGTTTGGCATGTACTACATGCAAAGGGTTGATGTGTCATCGCGTAAGATTCGAGAGATTCTATATCTTACAGAAGACTCTTTGGAAGGTTGTCTTTGTTTATTTTACGCCGACAATCTGAGTCGATGCTTGCCTGTTCTCGATTTGCCTTTTCTTCCATCGCCTGGAACACGGATACGCATGACAGGAAAAAGCGATCGAACCATACCATTGAACTCATAAGTTGCAACTGCTACGTACTATATTAGACATACGGTTATGCGGGGATATAAATGGTATTCCGGGGAAACTGGAGGCAAATGCCATGTGCTTGACCCGAAAGCCTTAGTACTTCAGCGTAGTGATTGATATACCTAGAGTTGGTAAGGGAAAAGTCTCAAATTGCTTACAGGCTCTTGCAGTCCGGTGCCCGTGCGATCCGGTGACTTTACTGTGGATCCCATAGGCGTACCTCGGCAGAGTGTAACCCCGGTACTTTTCAATCTCCAACTTCTCCAATTGGCCGCGATTGAGAGATCTTAAGGATGACCTCATCATTCCATCTGCTACCTCCCCCACATTCCCAGCTCCCAAGTAAGGATGGGATTGAATCACATGCCGAAGACTAGTTAATACACATGACACACGAGTAATGGTGAGGGAACACTAAAACATCCCAAAGTCATTGATGGCAATTCCTTTCCCCACGAAAATCCCCAGAAATTCTATTGACTTTTTACGAGTCTGGTCCGCTCCGCCTAACCTAGGCTCCCTAGGTACTGTGGGGTTAGCCCCGGGTGTAGAGAAGCTATGTCGCATAGGTATTACCATTGCCAATAGCGAGACGATGAGTGGCTTAGAAGGTGCTTTAGTGCATTCCGTAGTGAGCTAGACAACAATAACTGCTTGCGGTATTGGTTCCAGAATGGGTACCTAGAAAAGCATTACAGGGTCCCTTTTTCCAGAATCACATGTCGGGGTTTTTACAGCTCCTTAGCCGTATTACGTTGCAGTAGACTCGGTAAGAAAGTTGTAATCGCCGAAGCCTTTAAAGCTTTAGAATGACATCGCGTAGACATAATTTCTAAAGTCTTTTTCTTTCCTCTAAACTTCTTCCCTTTTCCTCATCTTGTACTTTAAGCTTGGACATTTCACATCGCTGCTATAATTGCAATTAGATACCTATTCTATCTTCATATACCCAAACTTTTTCCTTCAGCATGTCCAAGACTTTTTCTAAGAACGACGTCGCGTCGCATAACAAAGGCGATTCGCTATGGATCATTGTCGATGACGATGTCTACGACCTAACTAAATTTCAAGATGAGCACCCTGGTATGTCTGCCATTTAACCTCTTCGTCCCATTTTTGAACCCGTACGATTTAACTCTCGGGCCGCCGGGAGCTAGACGCAATATACCTACATAGATCAAATAAACCCAAGTCAAAATAGCTAATCATATTATTTTTTTGCTGTATAGGTGGGAAGAAGATCTTAACTCGTGTTGCTGGAAAGGATGCGTCCAAGCAATTCTGGAAATATCACAATGAAGGCATTCTCAAGAAGTACAAGCCGTCACTCCAGATTGGTTCCTTAGATACCAAACCCAAGTCCGAGCCGACACCAGAACCATCCAAGACCTACGCTGCTCCTAAGCCGACCAAAGAGACTAAGAAAGCCATCACTCCTACTTCTGCGCAAGAAGAGGCTGAGGCGCTGGAACCATTCGGTGCCCTAATTCCGTTTGCGGATCCCAGCTGGTACCAGGGAGTATGTCTTGGTCTTAGCTCCATTAAACAATGTCTTGATTATCCCTGCTAATTATTGACTCGTAGTTCCACTCCCCTTATTTCAACGAGTCCCACGCCGCTCTCCGAGCCGAAATTCGGGAATGGGTCGAACGCGATATCGAGCCGTATGTCACAGAGTGGGACGAAAAGAAGGAGGTGCCGCGCGAGATCTTCCTCGAGGCGGGTCGCCGAGGTTATCTTGCAGGTCTACTGGGTGTGCACTATCCCAAAGAGTACACGAAAAATACTGTGAAGTCAGTACCGCCGGAGCAATGGGATCTGTTCCACGAATTGATTGTCACCGATGAGTTGTCGCGCGTCGGATCCGGCGGTTTCGTCTGGAACATCCTCGGTGGCTTCGGAATTGGCTGCCCGCCGCTCGTCAAGTTTGGCAAGAAGGCCCTGAAGGATCGCATCCTACCCGGACTTTTGACCGGAGAGAAGCGAATTTGCTTGGCCATCACGGAGCCCGATGCTGGAAGTGATGTCGCCAACTTAACCTGCGAAGCCAAGCTCAGCGAAGATGGCAAGCATTATATCGTGAACGGCGAAAAGAAGTGGATCACAAACGGTATCTGGTGTGACTACTTCACCGTTGCTGTACGAACAGGTGGCGAGGGCATGAACGGTGTTTCCTTACTCCTTATTGAGCGCGAATTCGGTGGTGTAAGCACGAGACGGATGGACTGCCAGGGTGTGTGGTCATCCGGTACTACATACATCACCTTCGAAGACGTCAAGGTACCCGTTGAAAACCTCATCGGCAAGGAGAACCAGGGATTCAAGGGTAAGCAAGTCTTCAGCGTGAACTTCAAATCTGGGTTTACTAATTCCGAATATAGTGATCATGACCAACTTCAACCACGAACGTATGGGTATCATCATCCAGTGCCTGCGCTTCTCTCGCGTGTGCTACGAGGAATCCGTTAAATACGCGAACAAGCGACGAACATTCGGCAAGAAGTTAATCGAGCACCCTGTGATCCGCATGAAGCTAGCACACATGGCTCGACAGATTGAAGCATCGTATAACTGGTTAGAGAACCTCATCTACCAGTGTCAGAAGATGGGCGAGACCGAGGCTATGCTCAGGCTCGGTGGACCCATCGCCGGTCTTAAGGCCCAGAGTACGCTTACCTTTGAATTCTGCGCACGCGAAGCCAGTCAAATTTTTGGCGGTCTAAGTTACTCGCGTGGTGGTCAGGGCGGCAAGGTCGAGCGGCTGTACCGTGATGTACGCGCTTATGCCATTCCTGGAGGTAGCGAGGAGATCATGCTGGATCTTAGCATGAGGCAGAGCTTAAGAGTTGCCAAGATGACGGGTATGAAACTGTAAGAATGGAAGAGAAGGCCGAACATGTATATACAGAACATATTATTCTTTTTTCTTGAGTGTACTAAGATTGGGCGCATGAGTTGGATGTTCAGAGAGTGGCATTGTGGTCTCTGAATGGGAATTCGAGGCTTCGAATTACTACCTACATAGTTAGGTACCTATTATTTATAAAATTAAATCACTTTTGACACATTTTCAATTCGAGATATACGCGACGTTTACGTCTTAAATTGTTCCAATATAAAATTTATAGACAATGCATTCAGTATAAGCCATTGTGACATAGACTGTAGTTGATTTCTGTTTCTACTGTTGGTGTTCATCTCTTAGTCCTTCCCAATGTTACGTAAGCTCTCGACAAGGGGCACACAGACAACAACAACTTCTCGCAACCACCACTGGATAATTGCACAGTTCCTGCTTCATATACTCTTACAACTACTCCATTTAGCACATACGACCATAGGATCTGGAAAACTCGGGATCCCGTCCGCTCTCCCATAGATAAGCCAGATACTGCCGGATCAGTAGTTGGGTCGGTGACGACCAGCGAATCCCCGGTGTTGTATGTTTTTTTAATGTCTTTTTAACCCCTTTTTTTTCCTTTTTACTCCCTGTTTATCCTTTCATTTGACTTGATATCCTATAACCTATTAGTCGCTATTGACTTCATTTGTTGTTCAGGAGCAAATAATCATACGAATTATTCTTGTTTATTTACCTCCATTCAAGTTCACCTCCTCCATGGTAGTTATACATACCTTACTTATTGATATCTTTTACTTAGAATCATCCTTTAACTCAACTCAGAGTCAGATACAAGTGCCGTAACTACCTAAGGTATTGAATTAGGTATGTATAAATGTTAACTCCAAGTTGTCTTTAATAACACACCTTGCTGCTTATAGAACCTTGTATATTAATTTAAGATTTCTTAGTAGTTGGATACTTAGCCTTAATCTTATCCTCGCTCGACGCGTCTCTTTCGAATCGTAGCTTGCCTTGAATTTATACATTACCCACACTAAGGAAGGGTTCTCTTACCCTTATTTTGAACAAAGATCACCCGCCGAGACCCTCTCCGTCCTTCAGTGTATGCAAGGTCACTTCAAGTTCTCCGTTAGATACGTGATGTGATAGTTACCAAACCATATAAACATCATTGTCCCTAATCATGTTAACTTTATTACATTATGCTAGTTGAGCTAGCTAATTGCTTTGGCTTAAATGGATCTCTTTACTAGAACAGGAAGTTCTCGGTCCTGAGGGTGAAAGTCCTGTCTTTAATGCAAGTGTGCCCATTCACCTTGCGTCGGCCGTAATGCAAAGGCTGTCTTGGAAACTGTGAAAGGCATATCAGGTTATCAATTAGGCATCTACTTGGGCCCTACAATAAGTTGGTTGCTCAGCTCCTTACCTTCAGTTGCCCTGAGGATATAGTTTTACCCCTTAGCCAATCACCTAGTTGCCTAGTCCTATCGTAACCGCAGTTACACTACAAAAGTAGGCGTTTCCATGCTTCTTCATGCTGGTCGCTGTGGTAGCAACCTTTTACTTAGGTACCTGTCAAAACAGAGAAGTTTCTCCCCCAGGAAGGTGGGATAGCAGTTACCACAAAGTATTTAACCCATCAGGAAATTTCCAAATCTCTTCCAACTTTTCAACTTCCACAACTCATCTTTACACAACACATAACATACAACACACAGCACATAACATCAATAACTACTACAACTTCTACAACCCTTGCCAATAAAAGGTATGCAAGCTTCCACTATTTATACTCTCTAATAACCCTCTTCAACCCCTTTTTATTACCATTGGACTCTACCTTCAATACCAACCTCTGATTGATGGAACTCCATTTGCATCTATCGATGTTGTTTACTTTCTATTGATTCGAGTTGTTAAATACTCGAGTCTAAAGTGCATCGCTACCCTCTTGTATAGTTCCTATAGAGCGCATGCCATCAACATACTCACCACTGCGCCTACTTATCCTCTAGTTTATACTCTCCTATCTCATGGGACGATCCTTTGGATACAAAGACTAATCAAGGACTCGTTCTACTAGGCAACCCGCTCCTCTACCCAGTATCTTTATAAACGGATCCAACTCGCCGTTAGCATTACGACATGCCTTCCATGTTCTCTGCCAATGTCCGGGGACGTAGCCCTCCTGACGGCGCAGTGTCTCAGAGCGGCCTCGCTCTAGATCGGCCCCATACCGGAGTGTCCTCTTCCCCTTGGTTCCAGTCCATTTGGAATACACCTGCTCGTCTATTGGGCCGTCAAACTGACAATGTCAACTCACCGGCTTCCAACAACAGCGTCAATGGCTCGAACCATCTAATAAGCCTTTCCCCCTGGATCCAGAACCGCCCAGCTGGTCCAAGCCAGAGTCCCTATTTCGACCCGATCTTCCCGTCTCCATCTATTCACGCCATACCTGCGCCGCCTCAGGCCTTGACTCCGCCGTCGAGCTCGGGAGGTGATCAAGGTTATATTCCGATGGGAAGATGGTCTACCTGGCGCGCCAGAAACTCACTCCCCCCTGGCGTCTGGGACTATCAGCTCGCTGCCACGGGCATATCTCAAAACTACGGCGGCAATATTTTTCTATCCTCTAACCAGTCCGCTGATATCCCCGAGGAAGAGAGCACCTCCATCTGGATGACGAACCTCCCGCCGAACTGCACTCACCAGATGCTCTTGAGCTCCATCCGCAACTGTGGAAAGGTGTTCGCCACGGTCATCAACCCTCCTGACGAGTCGACCGGCCGGTATAGACAGCGCAATCCCCACACGACCTCGGCCTCGAAGCTCGTATTCTTCGACCGCTCAGGGGTCGACAACCTCCTGGCGAAGTCGCAGGCGGGCATGTTCTCGGTCGACGGCTACGTCCCGCGGATCCGGATGAACCGCATCCGCTCGGCGGCGCGCGAGCCCGGTCCGCACTGTCGCGTCTTGCACATCGAGGGGCCGAGCCGGATCGTCAACGAGCGGTTCCTGCACGCCTTCTTCCAGTCCAAGTTCAACTACGAGCTCGAGGCGGTGCTCACGCTGTCGAGCAACACCTGGTACACCCGCCAGGAGTGGCGCTTCGGAAGCTTTCGCTGCCAGGCCGAGTCGGCGCGCCAGTCGATCGCGCGCGAGAAGTCGCGCACCAACTTGCCCGAGGCCGAGATGCGGGATTGGAAAGAGGTTCAGGTCTATTTTGGTGTCGATCCTTGCGCTCGCCCATAGATTGCGACCCCCCCTTAACTATTACATTTCTCATCATGTACTCGTCTCTTCAGCCCCGGCCGGAACAATAACAAAGGAGTAAGGGATGCACAATAAAGGCATCATTGGTATGTTGGGCCCGGCGATAGATATTATTGGCTGCCTTTGCGGTTGCCTCGAGGAGGTTGATATCAACTATGGTTATTAATCGGAGTCGAGTTGGGAATATGCATGACATAGAATGCATGCCTCGACTAGATATTAGATGAGATATTGTCTCTCATAGGGTAATAAAGTCCCAACTAAACCCCAAAGCGGTGTTTGATAAGTGATATAACCGTTGCATCTATGCTCTTACCGTCATGCTATCTCTTTCTTGGTAGGTGTTGTTAATACAGGATGGGGTTAGTCAAACTTCTATGTGCCTATCCCTTATACCTAACTGTGTATATTGCTTATGAGTAGATGGAGTTGCCTCTGAACCCCAACTGCCAAGACATTCCATCGTTTCTCTTCATTCTCCCATCTTAGGAGGATTGTATGAGTCAGTCATCTTACCCATAGCCAAGCTCTCCCTATCCTCTTTATAAAATACTATTAATCCGGTCATTATACGTTTAAACCACGGAACAACTATCGCCATGGAGGATGAAATAAGAGAATTAGGTCCCAAGTTAGTACGGACACAGTCGAACGACAAGCCAGTTGTTCTAATGACATGTGGTATTGCCGGTACGTCTCTATATTATGTCGCCTCCTATTTTACGCAATGACCTCTACTATCCCTGGTGACTACATAAAACTGACTTATCATAGGAGCTGGAAAGTCTACTCTTTCCAAGGCTGTACTATCAACCTATCCGAACTTCGAGCGCCTATCAGCCGACGCCACAATCGCCGCGCGCCACGGTCTATACGGAGTCGACTACCCGCCCGAGAAGTACGCTGAGTTCCTCGACGAGGCATCCAACGAATGCGAGGCGCGACTTATCCAGCTCCTGCGCGAGGGGAAGAAAGACCTAGTGCTAGACCGGTCGTTCTACAGCAAAGAGTTCCGCGAAGAGACGAAGAAGCTGATTGAGGACAATGGTGGAAGATGGGTGCTGGTGTATCTTCGCGCGAAGAACAAAGAGGTTTTATGGGAGAGGATTATGGGGAGGAGGAAAGAGGGTATAAATGCCGATTGTGCGTATGAGATTACTGGGGAGATACTCGACGGATATTGGGACGGGTTTGAAGGGCCGGTTGGTGAAGGAGAGATTGTTATTGAAGTAGGCTAAGGGGACTATTAGTTATCTATGAATTTATGGGAAGCAAGGAGTAGATTAAAGTCTGATTTAATATTTCACTTCATATTAAATTAAATGAGATAGATACTCTTCGAAACTGTTAGTATCTTGAATGATAATTGCGTCGTTTATACTTGTCGAAGATCTAGGCGTATGTCAGATACCGGGGCTAGACATGTAGTTAAGCCGCTCACGACTTATGCACTTATAACTTATATCAGCTAAAACGATAGAATTATTCGGATCAGGGGTCATCGGCCCACCCAATGACGCGCATAATAATATGGACTACATGTCGTCATATGGATTATCGTAAGTTGTAATTATGTTAGCCATAAAAGTTTAAATACTACATAATTTACATGCAAAACAGATGTAATGCTATTCCAGTACGTATAATCAGAGAATAACTCTTACTTTATTATCATACACTCAAGATGCAGCGACTCACAACTCGGAGTTCCCGGGTCTTCCCCCTATCCAGATCCCTCGCTCTCAGCCAGCGGGCTGCTAGTTCTCAAGCCCATTCGCAGAACCAAGAGAACAGCCAACATTCATCATCTTCAATAGACCAAAAAGACACAACATACCCTAAAAGTCAAGGAAAGAAGAAGTCCATGGCGGAACTCGATGCCGAGTTGCAGCAGAAGATGTCGGGCCTTTCCGGCGACGGGGGTGAGGCGGGAATAGAATATGAGAATGGGAAGCCGGTGGCGATGAAACGAGGCGTAAGAGAGGTGAGTAGTTCTTATAACCAGTTCCAATATCTAATCCAATCTTATTACTCCCAAGCCGATATAAGTCAAACTTGACACGTACATAGCTAATCTTAGGCGTAACAGAATATGTTCCGTTATATATGAGTAAGGTCGTTCTCGGTGTATCAATATCCAAAGACTGACTGTACTACTCAGTATAGGTTTCAAGGCATGGTGGCGTTAGTAGAAAACTAGGAGTGTAAAATGATGAGATATTCCAAGATATATCTAATATAATAATAAATCCTTTCGAAATAGAATTGATATAGTTAAAGTGTATAGTAGTTAGCTATACTCATTACTTTTTTAGCTCCATGATTGAAATACGTTAATATTGTTAGGAGAAATAAGTCCTTTGTTCTCGACTAATCAACTATTTCAGCAGTTACATCACAAAGAAACATAAAACGTGCATTAAGAAAGTGGCTAACTGCACTCGACACATTGATACACTTAGATAGATAGGCAGGTAATCATATCTCATAACTAACAGAACATATATCACTAATCTCCATTAACTCAACTCTTCACCCCACCTCGTCCGTAAGATTAATCGTTATAAAAGGCTTGGTTCATGGCGTTAGCAGGTATCGGGAGCTCTGTGTTTTGCGGTTGTCGGAACGGGAACGGGTCTTCGGGCAGGTCCGTCCAAGCCCAGTCCCGCCGAGGATCGAGTTCCCCGTCCCTGTTGCACGCAGCGCATGTCTGAGGTATGCGGCCTCCTTCCGGGATCGTCAACGGCGGGAAGTGGCTGTACCTATCGACCACGTACGACGAGACCGGGTGCCGGCAGCCCTGGCCCTGATACGTCAGCAATAGTTTGCATACGGGGCACTCGTAGCGGGTCCCATCGCTCATGCACCGCGCCCGGATGTCGTACATGCAGTCCTGGCCGACGATGTGTCCGCACGGCAGGACTTCCATATATTCGTTTCCCGTGATGTTACCGACGAACCGCTTCGAACAATCCTGAGAAGCAGTGTACTCAAGCCGCCGGTTACAGAACAGACAGTTTGCAAAGAGAGATACTTGTACCTCGTTTTCGGTGTAAGGATTTTCAAAATATTCGCGGAGGTCGCGAAACAATGACTCTGCATTTGTACGGAGAAAAATCAAGTCCGGGTCGGTTGGATCATAATTATCATTATCGCTCCGACGATGGACCGCTACGGTCTGACCGCTCGGATAGGAATAGTTATGTTCTTCCTGTTCTTCCTCGCCCTGGTTGGAGCCTTGGTCGGAGCCTCCTCCGGAGTTGGCATCTGGGATAGGCTCGCCAGGGTCGCTACCTGGTAGAACGGGATCCCCTTCGTCTTGGGGCGGGTCACTCTGTCTAAACGCACCTTGGAAGACCTGACCTTGAGCCCATCCTGCCAGAATAGAGGAGCTTCTATTGGGGATCGCTTCGCCCGCAATCAGCGGGTTGACGCCCCAATAGAAGCCTTGACCCCAATTGTTCGCACCCCCTTGTCTGTGCATGAGACCGGGGGAAATTCGGGACGCGCGCATATTCCACAAGCTTGCATTCTGTGATAATACTCGTCCCAAAGGCGTGCCAACAACAGGACGGTATTGTAGGCCGCCAAAAATTCTCGAGCGGATTTCATAATTAAGTCCCAATCCCGCAGACATGTCTCTGTAGACCACTGGATGGAAGCGATGTTCGTCAGCCATTATTATGCCTGGAGGTGATGTTTCAGTTATTTCTAATAAATCTCGTGTCCGAGGGGTGTTGATGCAATTTCTCGAGCAAGCGTACACGGCAACGTTAAATTGTAGCTTATTGAGAATATTCTCGTCGTAAGCATGATTGCCAGCGCAGTCATGGCGGTTACTATATAATATCGTTATCAGTGATCTTGTATTGAAACAACATGTGAACAATGAAGTATAATTCTGGAGATTAAGACCGATCCATGGGCAACAGTATTGTTACTATACAACATGATTCGATTATCAAAAAATTGTATTTGAGGTATATAATCCGGCGGGACCTGCGATATAGACAGTGCGCGTTTGTTCATGTAAACACTTCGTTTATTTCCCTTTTACTCTCCTCTTGGGACGATGGGTACCACGACTTCGCCAAAATTCTCTCTTGAAGTTTCCGAGAGCCTCCACGCAAATCGGACTGTACGTAGGTGTCGGCTTCTGCTAGCGTTGGCCATCTCCAAGAGGCTCTAGTCTCTATGGTGTTATTCATTTGAGATGTTAGGTCTTCCTGATCTTCATATCTCAGATTCGGACCGGCAAATGCTTGAAAGGCACACAGCGTCTTTGCTATAAGTGCATGTCCACGACTTTCTATTCTCTGAGCTTCTTCGTCAACATATGCTCTGTGGGTCAGCATCCACTGTAGTAGTTCTTTCATCGCAGCTGTATCCCCAAGGAAGGCCAAAGCACGCATATACGCATGAAGATGAGCAGGCCCTATGCCGTGCGCAAAATGAGATGCTTCGAGCCTGATAGATGTCGATCCAGCTATCCCAATAGATTCAGTGAGTTGGGAGAAAATAGATTTCAATGTTTTCAACACTTCATCGGCAGATTGTACTAAAGAAGTCTCAATCGTACGGTTGTCGATTATAGAGGAGCCTTGAGAGTGCAGTCGAGACACTGCAGCTTTCTCGGCGGTACGGCAGAAATAAAGAAAAATATCCGCATCGGGACCTGCCGTTTTCTGTATCAGTTGGATAACATCCAGAGACATTGATAAAGCTGTCGTATCGTTGTCCGCCCGTGTACCATTCATAACACATATGTGCGATCGCGCCAGAGCCCTGAGGATAATAGTCCAAGGTGGTAGAAAGGTAGAGCCTTCAGTAGTCCCCTGTCTCAACCGAAGCTTCACGAGGTTTATAGCATGTCGAATGAGGAAAATCTGCTCAAGAGAAAACCTTTCTTGGCCCCGACGATTAGGCTGCAATCTGCAGAGAAGTTGTATATAGCTTTTGAAAACCAAAAGAGGGATCCGTCGAAGGGCCTCGTAAGAAGGCTGCTTAAATAGACCCAATGCGTTGATACTAGCGGGATTCATACCACTGTCGCGAAGAAAGCGAGTCCCCTCTTCGAGGGAGTTAGCATTAATTAATAGAGTATGAAGGCAGTGACCCTCCGGCTTTACACCATGACTGATCATTCTATCGTACAGTTCGGCAACCGTAGGAGGGGACAACCTAGCTAGTTCGTATTCGCTATAATTGGCGTCATGGATTGGAAAGTTTTCTCGGGCGTCACCTGGCAAGACAGTGGAATTTTGGGGGATAGGGCGAGCATGTAGCTTTGTGAACATTTCTGCGTAGACTTGTGTGTTGGGAGGTTTGCCTGTCTCGGCAGCAAGGTTATTGAAAACCTTCCATGCTTCCTGGCTGTTGCGGGTTGCCCGCACCATCATAGCCCAGCGCGAGTATAACTTTCGATCTTCATCTTCGCCGCTCCCGTCCTTTGGTAGAAGAGAACGAGTCTGGATAGTAGGAGAATTGTAACCCAATCCGCCGAGCGCACTTAGTGCCTGATCGTAGTTATCATCAGTATACCCAGTTTCCTTCATGAGAACGCCTGCTTTTACGCTTCGTGAATAATCATCTTCCGCTGTTCTTTTTGCATCAAACCCGTCAAAATCCTGTCGATATGGAGGCCACGATTTTGAGTATCTTACAGCAACCGCCTTCTCCGTTTTCGACTTTTTTAGCCCGATCATAACTTCTCGGACAGCTCTGTAGCTAGCTTTGTTAATTATCAGGTGTTTATCCATATTGTCGGACATGGATAACAACAGCCTTTGCGCTCTCCAGTTAAACTCCATGTTAATAACTGGATGAGTTGCAGCTGGTCGTTTAAAGTATTGCAAAGCTGCATTGAAGACTTTACACTTTTTCGGATAGCTTTCGGGGGGTAGTCTTTGGATGTAGTCCACCGTTAACCGTGCAACTGAGACTATTAATCTAGGCCATGATCTCTGAACGTGATTAAGAAGACGGCGAAGCAGTAGCAAAAATTGGATTACTGTTAGGTTTACTTCACGCCCGGATAGAGCCACATTCTTGTCCGAAGATGAAGGTCTAAAATTCATGTAGTGCTTTGATGTATACTCCATTAGAGATAGTAGAGACGTACCATGGCGGAACGTCTCGTTACTACGCGCCAAAAGAGTAATAAGGAAAATAGGTTTAGGGCGATCGGTTGAAATCAAGCGCTCAACGCGGGCGTCTCCGTTCTCCCCAGATAATATCCATATCCAATGATTTACGTCTTCCTTCGACCAGCCCCTAGCAGCTAAGCCATAGAAGCGATCAACCCACTCGAATGGAGTGATGGATTGTGTGAACTTAAATAATTCAGGCTCGTTCCGAATGTCTTGTTTTGCGATCCAGGCCTGGAAGGTCAATAGGGGTAAGCGGTCGGAACGCTGTTTAGCAGCGAACTGAAATGGATGACGATATGACTTCTTTTGTCTATCTGTCTTGCTACGAATTCGTAGGGCTAATATCCGACTAGGAGATATCCGTAGTCGAGGATAGCGATGCCGTCTAGAGCTAGTCAATCTCGAAAGCACTTGGCTCCAGGTTGGTTGAGTTGACCAAAGAGAGGTAGACACCACCCCAGACTTAGCCGATGATACCGCAGGTACAGCAGACATTTTGCCGGTGTTAAGGTAATAAGGGCTTCAACTTTTCTGAACAGGTCTGCTACTCTCTATTAAAAAGAAGCGATTATTGGAGAAAAAGACACCTGCCCGGCTGCCGTATGCTGCTACCGGATTTGAATGCGTATCTAACAGATAGACTGGGATGAAGGAGCCTGGTAAATCTGACATGTTGTTACGGACGTCACCGAGGACTTGTGATAGTCATAATAATATATATTGTCGATCAACAGGAAAGAGTTGTATTAGTTTACAGGCCGATATATGGGAAGATGAGTATAATGTGTAATTGAAACTATTCAATGTTAAGTTTCGGGAGGGTTGTATTTCAAAAAATTCTTATCGATTAGGTACAATCTGACTTAGTACATAGGTAGGTATGTACCTACCTAAATATTGGACATGGAAGTCCCACTGTCCCAGTCACCCGGGCTGCCGAATTCCTTAGCGTCAGCCCAAGGTCACTAATACGTTATCAAGGTTATCAACGCCGAGCTCTGCCGATAATGCGACAATAAAATAAAATAAAATAAAATAAAATAAAATAAAATAAAATAAAATATTATTCGATTACATTGAATTTCTCATCACAACCCACGATGTGAAAATAATTGCCACGCAAGCCAACCAACAAAAGCGAAAATAAACTTTTAGACGGTCTAATCCCCATTCAATGGCTGAATTAACTTCACCATGCGACCCTCATTGCAAAAAGTAGTAACTTCCGCAGTTCGAGGACTGCGTACTGCAGCCCCTCCTCCAAGATCACAGCAATGTTTTCATCAAACCACCTTCGTCTCTCAGACGTGGAAGCGTAGCTTCCTCACTTCGAATAAGTTATCATCAAACTCTACCAAGGATGATGTATCCGCAACGCCTGAAGATAATGCTAGCGACAATTCGGAATCCCAGCAAGAAAATCGAACAGCGGCCTCCAAGCGAAAACCCATTCGTGTCTCAGCGGCAAAAACTCTGCGCCTAGGACTTACCTCCAAGCCACCCCAACGTGCTGTCAATACGAGGAAAGAAAGCATTGGTTCCGAAGTGGACTATCATCGAACTATTACCTCTATATGTGTTGCCCAATCTTTTGATATGGAAGCTGTGCAAGAAATATTGCGCTTCCATGCCTTCGAATTAGACCCCGACGGTACCGAATTTGATCCTACGGGGGTTGTACATGCGAGGGGTATCAATAATGGGGACATATTTGTCTTCCCCTCCGGAACCGTGGTGGCTTGGTCCGTACCCACCGACGCCCTCATGACCCTTGCCACTAGACAACTAATCCGAGCCGCCCAACTACCCCATCTCAACCGCCTCGAGATGGAGGAACTTGAATTCATACCGGATGAGACTCGGGACACCAGTTATATGAAGGGCGAAGTTGTCGTCCTAGGTACGAGAGCGCAAGAGCGGGAGAATCGCAGAATAGATACAACGCTCGCCAAAATCGCCTTCTCGAGCGGTCTAGCTAGGAGTCCTAAGCTAGCCGTACTCGAAAACCAGGCCATTGACTATTTTGAAAATTCCAAAGACAGTTTGGATTTTCTCGAGGGAGGCCTAGAGCACAAGCTAAAGCGCAGCGCCGTCTTGAAGATGACTGGCAAACTGCTTACCTTGAGGTCGCAGCTAAACCACTACTCCGACATAACGGACCAGCTTCCGGATATGTTCTGGGATTCGGAGTCGAATCTGGAGAATTACTACAATCAAATCAGCACCGTTCTGGATATACGGCAACGGATCGGGATTCTGAACAAGAAGATCGACTACGGGTTCGAGAACGTAAGTGTTTTGAGAGAGATGGTCAGCGAAAAGTACGGCCACCGACTAGAGTGGATTATCATATCCCTCATTACCATCGAAGTGCTCTTTGAACTGAGAAGGGTATACCATGAGAGTACAAGCGAAGCGAAAACAGAGTAGATATAGGAAATATTCTGCGTGGCTTCGTTCGTGAAGGGGGCTATTTATGAAACACCACTCAGTTCACGCTTTAACACTTCTACATACGAGTTTCACACATACCAAAATACAATGCGCTGTCCGAGCCAACGTATGTATTCCCTGTAAGTTACTGGCAGAAGAGTACATCAGGTTGACCACCTATTAGGGTCAATTGGTTATTTATTTGCTAGCACAAACTTCAGCAGGTAGGTGACCTGATAAATGAGCAGATGAATTATAAGACGCAGTACGAGTAACATAGAATAGGAGTAGCTTTTATTACTGAATATTCATATATGCCAATTCACTACGTTCTTATTTAGAGTAGTACCCTTTATAAATCCTTCGCTACAAGTCATGTAGCAAGGAGATAGTAGTCGGCTTCCACGGCTCCTCTCCCGTTTAAGTACCTAGATGTTAAAATAGTGCCATTGTTATTGTTCAGCATCAGCCAGCCTATCAGGTATTATTCGAGATTATTCTTTGTCTAGCGATATTTCAGCTATACAATTTGTCTTGCTACAACACGCCTAAGTCATTTAATTAGACCCTCCGTATACGTTTCCCTAGCGGCCTCCCGCCATGTTCGTAGACAGCCAGAAGCTCATCTGATCCGAGACTAATAATCGAGGGCCAGAAAGAAGGCGCCTTATGAATAAGCATAGGCTCGCCCCAGTTAATCTTGCCTGCATCCAGACCCTCAGCGAACACGGTTTTGATAGCGGCTTTTCCAGGCCACGCTGGTACATCCGCCTCCTCGTCCGTCATGAATATCACAGCCATCCCCGCGTCTCCGTAGCGCTCGATCTGCGGCGCGCCGGCGTTGCGACCGGGCCTCGGGCGATACACCACGCCTCTGGACCCCCAGGTGCGCCCGTCATCGTACGAGACGGCGTACTCGACGCTGAACGTGCCGTGCCTCGTGGTCTCGAACACGACGACCAGCGCGTCGACGTCCCGCTGTAGCCCGTTCGCGCCGACGCCCGCGGTGTCGCGCGCGCTCACGATCGCTTGCATGCCGTCGCGCAGGTTCTCGTGCGACGGGTGGCACCGCAGACACCGCGGCGGCGCGCTCCAGGTCGATCCGCCGTCCCGCGAGTCCACGCGGAAGGTCTCCTGGTCGTTGTGCGCGAGCTCCCGCGAATACGTCAGCTGGATTTCCCGCCCGCCCCGCCCGCCGAGGCGCATGAAGGGCTCCCAGAGGCCGAGGCCGTGGTTCCGCGCCGCGCTCTGCTCCGCGGCTTGCGATGCGAAGCGCCATGAGCGGCCGCCGTCTTCGCTGCGACATATTGTCTACAATATGTTAGACTAGGTACTTAACTATCGACGCGAAGTAATATAATTGGTGAGAATATTCAAGGATGAATTGAAGATCCAGTGGTAGATATTTATAGAAGTAAAATATATATTTGGTACTCACGATGCGGAAATGCGAGGGCTTATGCCCGGGCAGACGGTCGTGGTTCCGGAAGGCGGCGAGAACAACGGGGCCGGTGTTCCCGGAGACCGTAGAAGAAGGCACTTCGATCAAGAATCCGTTATCAATATCGCCTACGCCACGGGTAACTTCTCCATGCGGGCTAAATGTTCGTCCTCCATCCACACTGCGCGAGACCTGGAGAACATGTTCGCGACGCCCTGGGCCCTGGAATCCTGTTGTCAGACATAGCAGGCCGCCATCTGCGAGCCGGCACAGGCGAGGATAGGTCCCGCCCGCGGGGTGCAGGACGGTCTCGGTAGTGTCGATTTTCCAGTGGGCGGGAGATGATGTCGTGGTGTTAGTGCTGGATTCGCCGGTTAATAGGGGGCCCAGATGGCCTAGGATCTTCTGAGTGAGCCTCCCGGCCATCAAATATTAAAAAAAAGGGGAGCCGGATTATTTAGATGAGATTATCTAGTGAGTGGCCTACGGGGATGTATTTTAATAAGGACAAAAGAGAAAAAAAAAGGAATAGGAGCTAGTCGTATGTATTGGTATGCTATCTAATGTATTTCAAAGACTTTTGAAGACAGCCTGTTTGTGTTTCGGCGTCCACGCAATCATCTCCACATATTTGTTCTGGAATCTCATTGTAGAGATAATAGATGGGCAAATAAGTAGGAGGTAGGTATCATTTTCTCCCTTTTTTCCCGGTATTAAGCCACATGGTGATCGTCAACGCGGGAACTTTAAAGAACGCAAGGATCTTTCCGTTTCGACGGCCGATGATAATATAACATGTGTGTACCTCCTCCAAGCTGTCCACAACTTACTTTTCTGTCAGAAGTTGTGGATCAAACCGCCCCTTGATTTTTATTCATTTATCTTTTTAACGTTGATCGCTGGTTAAGAGCATACTGAAGCTAAACAACAGTGACGTATGAGATAACCCACTATAAAACCCTCCCAAACAGGAACAAGATATTCAGGCTTTATGCATTTGACCGAATTTCAAGCCCGTCTCTTTCGTTTCTTATTGCATACGCTGCGGTGCTTTAGTTCCAGTTAGACTCAACTCCTCGGGAACACGGTCTGCATCTATGACGCATTATGTATAACAAAAGTAAATGGTCAAGGTATCACCTTCAACGTCAATAACCAAAACCCGGAAAGATTGTGTTGAACAGGTTGACCAAATAATAGGCCCAAGTTAAGTTCCCACGCTTCCACCTAATCACGTTTGCCAAGGGATTACTACTAAGGTACATATAGTGCTGTCATCGGTAACATGAGCCGCATACCCTCACGTATCATGTGAACATATCTAGGTACCTAGGAAAGTATTCAAGGTGAAGCTACCTTACTCTGTGTGTGCTATTACTGGTGACTACACCGAATGCATAAGGGCGTATAGGTTAACCTTCCTCGAATTCGAAATCAAGGGGCCTTGGGAATTAGCTATGGAGAGAGCTCATGTGAACTTGGCTATTGGACTTTCTCGCTATGTATAGCTGCATATAAGTTGCGACCGACATTTGGGTATTTGTGTATAGTTACATGTGCCCATCGATCCTGTCGTATATCTCAAATCGACCACCAATTGTGAAGGAAGTTTCATTACCTACCTAGGTACGTGGGTAGGTATATAAGGAAGTTCCAATGCATTTCAAAGTTCACCTCCTTATATTTCCAGGTTCATGATTGAGACAATATTATCCTCTCAACAAATCAATACTTCTACTTCCATCATCCCATCCCGTCTCGATCAGCGGTATTCTTCCAGACAGAGATATTGGATGACTACGCATCATTTACGTATCTTATAAAAATCACATCAAGTTCCAATTCTTCTATTAGTTTGTAGTAACATGGCGCCGAAATATGTGCGCCCTGCAGACGCCATCCTGCCAGTCATTCCTACCACAAGCTTACCAGTCTTTTCTAGACCCAGCTTGCCTTCTGTACACCCACCATCTCCATTCTCCGGGCCGCGCATTGTGCGCCGGAAGCTATACGCTTTCAGGAGAAAGATGGAACATAGCCAAATCCTTGAGCCGGGATTAGTCGAAAGGGAATTGGAGGAATAGGAAACCGTCGAAAGACCCACGATTAAAAGGAAAGAGAGCAGAAAACGCAGCTTTGGGCACTCGACAAGCTCGAGGAGTTTTACGGGGTCGGACAGCGTGTCACTGGATAGCAATCGCTTCCTATCATTGTCTCATTCACACGGCGAGGTTCAATCTACCCCCAATCCTAGCTTTGATGATAATGATCTCGGAGATATAATACCTCAGTTCAACATACCGTCGAGTATTCGTGAACCAAGATCAATTTTCAAAAGGTGGCCCGATGAGGACCTCCGGCTTCAGCGCGAGGTCATTGAAAAATACGAATCGGGGGTCAAGCTATGGACTAAAGAAAAGCTCCTCGCCATGGAAGGGATGATGGCGGGTGCCGGCGACAGAGTATACACTTCTGTCTACGCTGGACAAGGGAATTTTAAATTCGAGAAAGAAAAAGGGTGCGGAGCTTTCCCGAATCATATTTGTGTTCGGGTTGTCTGACATGTCTTGATATAGGCGCCCATACCGGATCGAATTTCATGGCTACCAAGAACTGGGTTTTCCGTCTGCTCGGCGCTCCAACGGGTTGCCATACAGCTCCATGACCGTGAGCATACGACGCCTCTACGACGGGCGTGCAGCCGGGAACTCCAACACGCAGAACGAAATGTTCGCCCGGGCCCATTACGCGTGGAACAGCAACCCGATAGGAGCTCATTTCCACTCGACCTTCATGAGACTCCCCTTTCCGTCATATATCGACAAGATCGTATGCATCGGGCTCGGCAACTTTGTCCTTGGAGCGGACCTTAAACGTGATCCGAACATGCAGCTCTCTCTGTTTAGACATATGGCCGTGTTGACTGCTGTAGAGGTTCTGTATAGTCGGTTTGGCCGGCAGATACAGATCCTCGCGCAGGACGTCAATTACTCACCTGATTGCGCGGCCATTCTATTCAAAAAGGGATTCTCGGTCGTAGGCCCATACGGGGCAGGCGGACTCGCCGAGATCGACGACAAGACGTTCGTGTTCGCCCCCAACCCGGACTTCTGCGCCAAGGAAGTCGTAGCGGATATCGCGAGGCCCGCTGCTATGTTCTGGAAACCGATTCTGTCGCCGGAAGAAAGCGAGAGGAAGACCAGGTTCGAGAAACCAACGGGCTTTGGGGACCAGATTACGGCTCATTGGAAGTGTGTAACTCCCATGCCCAACCTCCCTCTCTGCTTGGTTCTTCCTTGCCCTGCCGTCTTGTCTCTTATGACATGTATGCTAACGACAGTATCTATGCAGTTATAACATCCTAGATCCCGATACACCTCGTGTACGTGCACTGGCCAAGTCCTACGATATGTACACATTCCCGCTTACAAACGTATTTGGGGACGTGGCAATATATACGCGCGGGGGAATGAGCCTAACTTACGCGGAACACAAAGAAGCAACTACATTTAGTCGTCGGGGTTTAGTTCCTACGGTTTTGTAGCCGAGAAGTCTGTCTGGACGTAGCGTTTGATGGTTTATAACTTCTGGCAGAGTTATGACACTTAGCGGACCTGGGGAACATATCTTGTATTGAGTTCTAGTTGTGCATTCCTTTTAACAGTATGGCCGAAGGGCTTTCTTATATGTTCTAAAGAATCGAAACATGAAGCTGGCTATTATAGCGCTATCGCATCCTTTCTGTCTGGACTTTATTAAGACTGTCATCTTGTGATAGGAATATGCTTGAATGGGGTTCGGTTGACAATGAAAGGCTAACACTATAGGTGATTTTGCGGAACCAAGTTCCGAATAATATTTCAAGCCAGTTGAGTCCATTGCTAGTGTTGCTTGCTTCCCTTTTTCCCTGACGTAACCAGAGTCCCTCGTATGTTTTTTTACCTTCCAAACCCCAATCACGTATTTTTCTCTCTTCATTCTATCACCCTCCTCCAGGCTTCCCTCTTCCCAACCCCTCCCCCGAGCATTATCACAACGTAACTTCTCACCCTGCCTCGGCACCTCATCATCAAGAACAACATGCAGGCAAGCCCCACCCCCACTATGAATACATAGTAACGATGTATTCCTGACAATGTAAGAGGGCATTCAAACATGGGGAGCTCGCACTAATTTGATAAAAAGAAATCCACCGTCACAAATGGCTAACAAATCCTTAATACAGAACAACAACAATAAACACACCACCTTGTTATGTCGAACATAACTTCAGGTTAGCCTATCAAAACACTCGAAAATGGGTAAAACACATCATCATCAATTAAGCCAGCTAGCTACCTTAGCTTTCTTCCGGACTACACATCTCACCCCCACCCCCCCCCTCTCTCTTCTTAACCACTTGGCCTCTCCTACAGGGTTTCTTTTATACACAAAGGCTACTCAACGCGCCCCGCCACGCGGCAAGGGCGATGACAATAATAAACCTTGTATTGAATCGCAATACCTGCTTGTTAGACAGATTGCAACAGGGGGGGAGAGAAAAAAAGCACGTAAAACAAGATGAAGCTTTTCTATCCCGGGAGGTGGAAGAAACCGCAACAACAAAAATATTAATAAAGCCGTCTACGTATTTCCTGTCCGTCCATTTGCCCTGAGGGGTTGGGAATCCTCCGTATTTCCACTTTACTAACTCCGTTTCTCTATTGTTGACAGTACCAACTCTAAGAGGAGGCCAACAAGTCAGGGGGAAAAAATAGGAGAAAAACAATTCTCGACCCTTTCGTTCTAAGAACTTAAACGTATTTCCCCACCACGTGAGGGCGTCATCACCTACATTCGCATTTCACTGCGTCCCCCTTTATTCTGGGAGCTTCTGATTGCTTCCCAACCTGATATGCAACCTGAATGATCAAAACCAACGCCAATACGACTTTTATCTCGAAACGTTCTCGTTAATCCGCCCTGCTTCCAATTGTTGTCTTGATCCTGGGACACCAGCGCCTGGTGGGTTAAACGAGTAAACACCATGTGCGCCCTGTATGGGTGGGCGTAGTATAGTATCTGCTACGTAATGATGGGACAATTGAGGTACAGAAGAACGCTAGGCTTCTCTACCGGGAATTGGCTGGCCACCGTTCGCTGCCGGAGCCGCAGACGCCATTGCAGGACTTCCATTAACTACAGGCATAGGTTTAGGGCTCTGGCTGGAAGCCGGATAGTTAGGCATACCTGCTCTAACTGCTGCTAACCTTGCCGGATCCCCCCCTAGACCAATGCCACCCAAACCGACTGGTGCACCAACTGGCCCTTGTCCTTGAGCAGCCATGGAATTTCGAATGCCTTCGTTCGTCCTTTGAGCACTCTTGGTCGCATCAAAGCGAGCTTTGGCCTGGTCCATGGCTTGCTGAACCTGGTGGGGGTTCAGGGACGTATGGAATGACGAGGTGCCTGGGGTTTGGGGGTTTGGATTTTGTTGACCGTGCGGATTAATTTGGTTGTTGGGTATTGCGGGTGAACCGGCCGGCGGATAGAAGCGTCTTGACGGGTCATTAGCCATGTTAGGTTGACCACCATAAGACGGTTGCCTTGTGGGTGTTGCAACCGGATTATACCCGGGGTGGTGAGGGATGGGTTGATGTTGCGGTGGCTGGTGGGAAATATGCGGGGATGCTGTCCTTTGAGGTACGTTGGGGGCGCCATTTGGATACTGGCTGTATGGGGGATGTGTCGGAGTACCGTGCTGCTGAGGTTGATGCTGCGGTTGGTAAGGTTGGGGATGATAGTTGGGTGGTTGAGTGGCCGGGGGGTATGAAGGAAAACGAGCCTGGGGTGTCTGGCTGCCCATGTTAGGGTAGCCAGGCATGGGTTGGTATGGAGGCCGGGCTTGCGTCGGCGTCCCTCCGTAAGGACCGGGCTGCGGGAATGGCGGGGGTTTGTTAAACTGTTGAGGGTAGCCCGCATTAGGATAATGATTAGGGGGGCGGTAGCCCGTGTTTGACGGGGGCCGTTGTGGATAAGCGGGAGGCATTGTCTGCGGAGGCCTTTGTATAGCAGGCTGAGGGGGGCGTATCGGTGTCTGCGGGCCGTAAAATGGTGGGTTGGGCATCGGGGCGCGATTCGGGTGATACTGCTGACTATACTGCATGTTGCTTGAAGAACTCGATGAGCGATGCGTAACTGGTCGTGGGTTCACGGGAGCCTGTGCAGCCCTAGCACGAGCAGCTACCTCGTCTTCCTCCATTAGGCCTTGATATTCATCAGTGCGAACTTCAATCTTGGTTGATATGTTCAACTCCTCTAGCTTATCCGAATTTAGACGCGCAACGGCGTAGGGCGGAAGCATTTGGATAACAAGTGCCAGTTGCGCCTTGAGGGCCTGATAAGTGGCTGTCTCCTCTTCGCCAGGTTGCACTGGTGTCCCATTCGTGAGCATATCGCTATGTGACGGATCCGCCGCGTACCGACTCTGGCTGGATGCGCTCGGAAGGGTCAAATTGCGATTCTTCTGGTATGACACTAGCGTCTGGATCATGTCAGACACGTCTTGAAGGATATCATCGACATCTTTCTCCTCGTCGGGTTTCTTTGGGCAGCAGGCCTGTTCGAGGCTAGGGTCTATCATGGTGTCGTCCCAATTTTCCAGAGCTTCCTTGATTAACTCTTCATCTACCTCTTCGAGGGGAGCGGCAGGAACCTCTTCCGTATTCTCTGCGGTGTCTTCCTGTAGCTCAGTCTCCATCAAGCGATCGAAGCTACGTCTTCCTACCTTCTGCCACCACATGGTGTGGCTAATTAATCCCGACGAAATCATGGCGGCCGAGTCATCCTTCGAGGGGGCAAAACTAGAGAAAGCACCACGAAACAGGGCCTCCATCTCAGACATCTCGAGGTCGGACGAAGAAGGCTTATTTCCAGCAAGGCTCAGAGCTCGCTCGCGTTGCTTGGTCATAATCTGGGAAGGGGGAGCAGCATTGCTGTAGTCCAGCCAGCGTCCAGTAGATATTGTTTGACTGAAGTATGATCCGGCCCGGTACTTAGACTTCTCGGTCAGCTCAGGGCGATGCCAGCCGACTTGGACCCCTTTAGTGGTACTTTTTGGCGCCTTGGGTGGCTGGAGCGACGGTAGGTTACGTGGAGCTGGGAATAACTCTCCTAGCGTCTTCGATTTCTTATCCTTCTCAATGGCGGAAGAGAAGGTGTAAGGTATCGCCTTAGCGATCTTAACACCGCTAGGTAAGCCATCTTCCCTCAATGGCCGAATCGTCGGTTCCGCATCTCCAGGTTTGTAGACTGGCTGCTGTAGACTCGAGTACAGCGGCTTCCCCCTCATAGACTCGCCAATAATCGTCAGGACCGTATTTCCACTACCATTAGACTGCAAATCGTTGATCAAATCGAGATCGTGGAGCACTTCAGATACGCGGGGGTTGTAAGGATATGACAACTCGCGCTTGAAAATGTTATAGGCCTGCCGCTTGAACTCAATGACCTTGGCAATGGCTTCCTCGTTCGCTTTGGGATCTTGTCCGGGTTGTATGTCACGTAGCTCGGCGAGGCGGTCGGCGATGGAGGTTTTGACATCAGTGATAATATTAATAAGGTCGTCATACTTCTCTTGAGCTACCTTGTCGGCAATGGAAGGTAACGGCTTTCCATCGTCAGGCTTTTTCCTTTTTGCTTGTGGTTCACCGGATGAATCTTCAGGGTCGGGAAGAGGGCGTTTGAGTACAGAGGGGGTTGGATCAAGCCTATATATCGTAAAGCAGTGAGTATTAGATCTCGAGTAACACCGAATTTATCACGCGTGGGGAAAGAAATAAGGAGGTGCGCATTTGTGTTGTGAAGAAGCTTTACAAGTTGAAGAGATTATATACCTCTGAAGAACTTCAAAATAATTACGTATTGTAGGCTGGTCAATTTTTGTCGCGCTGGGTAGAGAAGAAACGTCATCAGTTGCAGTAGGAGTGATGCGATCAATGGCAATGCCATTTGGTGGTTTCTCGCCAACATCTGAAGACTCGCGTTTGCGCTTGATGGAGCTACTAGCGATAGATTGCGCGGTATTGACATCGGAGTCGGCACCAGTATCTGGACTATTAACATTGGAATTGGCGTCGATGTCGGCGTTGTTATTGTTATTACTGCTATTGAGCTGCACGGGCGCAGTAACGCCGTTAGGAAATGCTATGGCTGGCGAGGCCATTTTTGCGTAGTCGAAATATGATGGTTTTTTTTAATTTTGTTTTTTTTTATTGTTGCCCGTCCGTCCTATGCGAGATGCGGCGGTTGATTGTCGATGGGCTGCTAAGAAATTGGCGGCTCCGTCGCGCTGCACGGCCTGTCGGTCGCGATTGAAAGGGACTTGGGGATTTTTGTGGTTGCTTGCTGGTGCGACCGCGACCTCCCAAGACTTGGACTGGACCCCCAAAAAAGAAAACCCAGGCAAGACCGGGTCGTCAGGTACTGGAAACTGCTACTGCACTTTTGACTACTGTACGGCAGGTATTCCCGTAGGTAAGGAGGTACCTAGAAAAGAGCCACAAAATTCTTTGCAAGGGCGGTAGAATTCGACAGGACGTACTGGACGCACCATCTAACGGACTAACTGATGGGAGTAATAAGAACAGAAAAAAGAATAGAATCTTTTTTAAAACCGAGTCCACCACGTAAAGCCATTCGGCGATATTGATGAGCACTCTTAAAAATGAATATGCTGTTGAATGCACGTAATTTTTAGTTTAATAATTTTCTTTCCAGGAAACTGTATTCATTTTGGAAGGGAGGGAAGAAGGCTGCGACAACGAAATGAATCTGTCCGTCCTGACCTGCCTGCAAATGATTGCCAACGCTATGATTTTGAGCTAGCCTAAACACGGGTTAGCGCCATTGGCACGAGCCACCAATTAACCTCTACACGTGATTGACACAGTAATTGAGACGTGCATGTCAAAGTACCTTTCTAGTTGGTTTTTACTTGTAGGCAAGAGCAAACGCGTCGACAAGAATGTTTGAATAATTAAATGTGACCAAAATAGATATTAGTATTCACTCAAACATTACGAACACATCCATAGGTATGCTTTATGCAATTGTAGTGTCTTGTCACCTGTATAAAATTAAATAGCAGAAACAGGTGGTTGCCGAAACTCGCTCGGGCGTTTCCAACAAAGCCTTTTGGTAAGGTTCTTTAGACGGGTACATTGATACGCCTCGAACTCTTATTTTCCATTGTATTCACTATCGTCTCCCGACTACAAGTTCGTTAGGGAAGTCATCTCTACAGAATTCATGTCTTAAAACATCGTCACATTTTTCGACAACTACACGCTACATCGTTAGGTACTTATTATCATTTTTAATTTATTGATTAAAAGACTCAAATGTAACCTGAAATATTACGTGTCCCAGTGGCAGGTTTGCTTATATTCATCTGACTGTAATATCACACATGCATGATGATATTGCTAGATACCCTCCTAGGTGTACGAATTTCTACAAGGATGAATTTGTTCTCAATAAAAGCAGTGGGTCTGCAAGCATATCAATTTAATAGGCGAATGAGGTCACAAAATTTCACGGATGCGATATGAAAAATGGTGAGATGCTATACGAATACGTGTTGTAGGTCTGTAGTATACAACTAAGACAAAGTCTCATCATGCTCACTGACTGAGCTCCAATAGCAATACCCAAAGAAAAAACACAGTCCCAGGCTAGGAACCAATTCGAAATGCACTCAAAACCGCTGTTGTCCCTCATATTATTGGTTTAACCAGTACAATTTCCATGTTGCGTCTCATTATTCGCCTCACGAGGTCATTCATACATCCTTTTACACACTCCTCGTAGACGGCACTTATTTAGCCTTAGCTAGTCCGACGGTACCCTTTCCAAGGTCATAGATGGAGTACCATCTTCGGAGGAATGCATCACCGAGGATGGCCAGGGGACCAACAGGGGCAGGGAAGTCCATTCCCATGAAGGTCGAGATACAGCTGCCCTGTACCTCGAGGATGTAGTCATAGGGTCCGATAGCGAAGTCGTAGCCGCTCAGCTTGAAAGTGATATCAGGAAGCGAGTCACGGACAGAGCAGTCGACAGTGTACTGGCCATTGAAGCTCTTCTTAGCGCCAATCTCCTTGTTGAGAAGCTCAGCAAGGTCGGTGGGAAGGGCAATGAGGGAAGTGCCGGTGTCAAGGATGACACCAGTGTTCTCAAGCTCAGCAGTCTCGTCGCCGAAAGAGATAGAGTCGAAATCAACCTCCCAGTAAGCCTTGCGGCGTAGCGGGATCTCGGTGATCTTGCCGGTGTAGTGGTCCTTGTCAACACCACCGAAAACAACCTCCGAGGAGTCGTCTCCGTTCTCGCCACTGAGGTAGAAAGCGAAGACGGGTTCGTCGATTAACTTTTGGTTAACCAACTGGTAGAAGGGAGGGACGATGCCATTAACGGAGAGTCGGTCAAAACCCAATCCAAGAATACCGTCAAATCGACCAAAGGCGAAAGCTAGACCAGGCTCGCTGGTAGCCTCGGCGAAATCTTGGTTCTTAACCTTAAGGTCACCGATGGTCAAGACGTCCTGAGACACAAAACCACTCAAGCTACCGGATCCATAACGAATCTCGAACTCGGTGCCGTTTTGCTTGTACGTCGAAGAGGCGGACGAGTCGTACTTGGAGTGAAGGTAACAAGCGATACTACCGCAGGACGAGGAGGGAACCCAAAGGTTGGAGCTACCCGTGTCAAGGATAACCTTGAAGTCTTGGGGAGGAGTGCCGAGGCTGATCTCAGAGAAATCTAAGCGAAGATTAATTAGCGGATGAGCTCGAGTTTTGCATAGATAGACAGAGAGATATACATACACTGAGCGTTCATAAAGTTGGAGATGGGAACAGGATGGTCCTTATCTATGTGGACGGATGTGTCTTGGAATACAGCCTGGCTCTGAGTCTCGGGTCGAGCGCCCATGTACTTCTGGCCGAGACCACGCACTTGGTGCTCAATCGGGATGCTCTCCTATCAAAAATCATCAATACTATGTCGCGTCATCTAACTAAGGGATATACTAACCAGCTGCTCAGCGAGAGGGATCTTCTTAAGCTTCATCTTGTGGACGCCGGCCTGGGCGGAGCCAAGCAGCATAGCTGCGGTAAGAAGAGCACCCTTCATCATGGGCAACTCCGATGGGTATCAACAAAAGTAAGATAAACGAAACTATTAATGAAACGAGAGAGAGACGAGTGATATCCGAATAAGTTGGAATCCTGGGAATAAAGGGAAATATAGATGGAAGTTTGATGGTTGATGGATTGGATGTAAATAGGTAAGGAGAAGGGAAGAATGACCGATGATGCTGCTGAGAGACTAGAAGATAACGGAGGAGCTCGTCTAATCAATCAGCGTCTGTGTTTGGGGGGTAGGCGGAAATGGCCCAGTTCCATGCAGGCAGGCACTTAACTTTCTGGGGTGGAGTGGGGACCTTAGTCTCGTGCAAGACGAATACAACCTAGGCTTGTACAGTACATTCCCGACCGCCTGCTTACTCGTGACGACTGTTACAAGTTACGCCTTACCCAAAAAGGTACGAGTCCACCCAATGACGCAGGTAGGGAGGTCAATGTGGACCCTACATATTCCAACTCTTCCGGGCAACCAAATGCTTGAGGCAGCAACGGCTGATGACACAAGCAGGTACAAGCTTAACGCCACCCGGACCGTTCGACCACATCCAATAGAATGTGATATACCAGCCTTAATCCGTTCCGGAACACTTTAAGGGGTACAACTAAATCTGGTGAGCATTACGTACTTCTACAAACCAACCAATATTTCCAAACGCGTTCAAGGACCGAGGTCTTAGGTATTCTTATGTAAGATGTAGTTGGTTAGCAAATATTGAAAGCATGAACATTTATATTCAGCACTATCGATTAATGTTCAGGCTTTGTATGTCCCATTATTATCTCGGTTTGAACATGCCAAGTGATTATATTGTTTATAATTCAACGCAACCATTCACAAAAGTTAGGTAGTGGTTTGTGCCATTAGGCCAGCTTCAGACGTGGTTTATAATTTCAAGTTCGTCCTTTCGGTTCAAATCATACCAGGTTAGTTCCTATTTTATAAAAGCCTTTAAACTCATCTCTATAACTAGTAGTAATAAGTATATCGATTTGCCTCTCATCAAGCCTTAGTATCCTCAAACCTAATGCATTGCTAGCATACAGGCTCTTGGAAAGCAGATGTACTTATTCGAAAGCGTATATCCCCTAATCTTAATATTCGAAGGACTCACGCTGTATTGAGCATATGAAGACGGGGATGTCCAATGCCAATTATTTTAAGGCGTTTATTTAAATACAGATACGGGCGCATTCAATCAATATGGAGGTCAAGCATGGTATATTCAAAGCTCAGATAACCTCAGCGTAATATCTCACTTCGACGATTATGACCCTACTCGTAAGATTTTATTGAAGCATTGGCAGATTCGCATCTGTAGTCGAGAGTTAAGTTAGAGATAGATATGCAATGAGATGCAATCCCCCCTCCATCATACACAAATCATAAGGATAAGTTTCTTGGGATAAATCAACTAGAACTAATTATTCCACCATTCTAGAGTACATACATATGCCTACGCTAGAGATTCAATGTGAAGTACAGCAGTTATGGAATTTATGAATGACAATAGCAGTCCAACTAAGTGTTGTTGGTATTAACGAAACATAAGTTACGTGATCGAAAGAGGGTAACATAACTACCTAATATAAGTTATGAGTTAATACATGTATACAACTAAAACGCATAACCCATTCATGTACGATCCAGATAGATTGAGTAGGTAGGTAAGTGAAGACTGTCCAAATTCCCCAAGAGTTTGCTGAAGCGTAATTTTGAAGAATATCTTCGTTAACTAAATGGGTTGAGGGAAAAGGAGCTTTTGTAATTGGATTTAATTTCATTCTACCTAATATCATCCTAATGATGTGTTGGCCCCTTTGAAGTCATCTTCCCGTATTGATAGTATGCGATAGATAGGGACACAGGTATATTGAGTGTGCTTACGTTAGTTGTCAAGATCCTACAGCTTCATTCTAGACTCTACACCCCCGGGGACCTTGATGGATGAGCCGACGCACCGACTTCGGCGCCGATGTTCCAGTCAGAGAGTACTAGGCACGCTAGTGGATTAGCCGTTCTAACGGGGCAAAACGCTAAGCTACTCCGCCAGTAACTCCGGATCCTAGAGAGCTAAAGAGTAAGCAGTGAGGAACGTAAGCAGGAAGGAATTACAGGAATTACATGTACCAGCTATTACCCCGCCGTTGGTTGGACAAGCTACACCGTCTAGACTTTTCACATAGTGCGCTCAGAGGGGGATTACTTAAAAGGAACCCCACCAAACCCCAATTGGAGGAGAAGAAAAATATTATTCCCTCTCTCGCCTTCAAGTAATCCTTCTTCCTTTTTCCTTTTACTTATTAAACTTTTTTTTTTTTTTTTCAGTACGCTGAAAAATTCTTGCATTGCAATCTCTTCTGGAGCAAGAGAATCTTTTCATTCAATCTTGTTTCTCAATCCACAGTCGAATACACATTCGATCTTGATACAATGGCTGCCAACGGCTCTACCTACGCTCTCTCTCAAGAGCACAAGGACGTCAGTAATACCACTTCAGGATTTGCTTCATTTTCACGACTGTAATCATGCTGACTCACCACTAGCTGCTCGAGAGGTCTCTTCTCGACTCTGACCCGGAGGTTGCGGATATTATGGTAAGTCACCTAAGGTACTGAAGTCAATTGGACTTGCAACTTACTCAATGGCCATTATAGAAAAAGGAAATTCAACGACAGCGGGAGTCTATCATCTTGATTGCCTCTGAAAATGTTACTTCGCGTGCTGTATTCGACGCTCTAGGCTCTCCTATGTCCAACAAGTACTCCGAAGGCTACCCCGGTGCTCGATACTACGGTGGAAACCAGCACATCGACCAGATTGAGCTCCTCTGCCAGAGACGTGCTCTCCAGACTTTCCACCTCGATCCGGAACAATGGGGCGTCAATGTCCAGTGCCTCAGTGGTAGCCCTGCGAACTTGCAAGTCTATCAGGCTATCATGCCTCCTGGAGGCCGATTGATGGGTTTGGACCTCCCCCACGGTGGTCATCTGAGCCACGGATACCAGACCCCCTCCCGAAAGTAAGCTTTTACTGCAGCTAGTTATATCTATTAAGTTCACATAGCTAACCTTTCTTTCTGTAGGATCTCAGCAGTCTCGACTTACTTCGAGACAATGCCTTACCGAGTAAACCTCGATACTGGCATCATTGACTACGACAGACTCGAGGAGAACGCCCAATTGTTCCGCCCCAAAGTTCTTGTCGCAGGTACCTCTGCGTACTGTCGTGAGATTGACTATGCCCGCATGAGGAAGATTGCCGATTCCGTCGGAGCTTACCTCGTTGTTGACATGGCTCACATCTCTGGCCTGATCGCAGCTGAGGTTATCAAGTCTCCTTTCCCCCACGCCGATATTGTTACTACTACAACTCACAAGTCGCTCCGCGGTCCCCGTGGCGCCATGATCTTCTTCCGAAAGGGTGTTCGAAGCACCGACCCTAAGACTGGCAAGCAGACCCTCTATGACCTGGAATCTGCTATCAACTTTTCCGTCTTCCCTGGCCACCAAGGTGGTCCTCACAACCACACTATCACTGCTCTGGCAGTTGCCTTGAAGCAAGCCCAGACTCCTGAATTCAAGGCGTATCAGGAGAAAGTTGTGTCCAACGCTAAGACGTTGGAGAACAAGTTCAAGGAACTCGGCTACAAGTTGGTATCTGATGGTACCGACTCCCACATGGTTCTCCTCGACCTAAGACCTCAGGCCGTGGATGGTGCACGTATTGAAGCTGTCTTGGAGCAGATCAACATCGCTTGCAACAAGAACGCTACACCTGGTGACAAGTCTGCCTTGACGCCGTACGGTATTCGTATTGGAACACCCGCTATGACCTCGCGTGGATTTGGCGAGCAGGACTTCGAGCGTGTTGCCGGCTACATTGATGAGAGTATCAAAATAGCTAAAGAGATCCAGACTAGCCTACCTAAGGAAGCTAACAAGCTCAAGGACTTCAGGGCCAAGCTTTCTGAGGGCGGTAACTCTAGGATTGACGATCTCAGAAAGGAGATCGCTTCTTGGTCCCAGACCTTCCCTCTTCCCGTCGAGGGATGGAGACTGGATGCAGGCATCTAAGTTATCACGTATGTGAATGAATTACGATGAACTGGGGAGTTATTGTTCAACATATAGATATGAGGGCGAGAGAGGGGCAACTCAACTTTTCTCTGGTTTGTGGAAACGGGCTAGGCTTCATTACGGAAAACAGGATGACAAAAGAGGACAGTTGCATGCATTCATCAGGCGTTGCAAATATCATAAGAGCTTCGGAGTTTGGTATAGCTCTGGGGTCTGGGTCTTCGGCGGCACTGCTTCAACGCAGTAGATTATAGGGAACTGATATCCATTAAATGTTTTATGTGTAGATAATAAGGAAGATAGGACACCCATACAAGGGTCAGTCTCAATGAGATATGAGCTACACTTTCGTGTAGTAGTAGCACTTCTCAAGTATCAACTTGTATAAGTAAACCTAGTCGTGACGACAGTGGGTAGTTCACTATGCCCCCCTACTCTTCCCCATCTATCACGTCATCCCGCAGTCGCTGGTTTTTCATTACAAATCAACGGACATCTATAACTTAACCCCATACCAGCATCGACGCAAGACGTATAAGTTAATCCATACCATTGTCGAGAAACTTCCTTTAATTGTGACTTTTACCTTCTTTTCTGTAGAATCTCTGAGACCACGCTTAACTGGACCATCGACCAATATGTCCCATCCGGATGCTGATTTACATCCAGTCGCAACAGGCCTAGCTAAGAAGACAGTTGATGTGCGTATCAACCAACAGCATATCGACTCGCAGGACCAGGAGCCGACAAAGAGAAAATATGCAGTTATACATAAAACCTATGCTGACTTAGCGTTCCTATAGGAGCACTCGTCCGAACAGGCGCTGAAGCTGTTCGCTGGCTGGTTCTGTCCTTTTGTACAGCGAGTATGGATCACTCTCGAGGAGAAGGGTATTCCGTATCAGTATATTGAGATTAACCCGTATCACAAGGGACCTGAGCGTACGTAGCATTAGTACTATTGCACTCCTTTCACGTGGCCTAGGTATCTCCTCAAGATGCACTAGCTAACCAATGGTGAAAGTCTTGCGTGCCAATCCACGCGGTCTCGTCCCAACGCTGGAGATTGCACCAGGCAAGTCCTTGTACGAGAGCACCGTGTTGTGCGAATATCTCGAGGACCACTATCCCGATCACAAGCCACGTAGTAAGTTAGTTTGCCACAGTTCGGCAAAACTGGGGTATTCTCAGCCATAGCCGTGATGAATATCATCTAATAAGTTGTCGCGTGCGGGATAGTCTTGCCGGAGGTGGGCAAAGACGATTATACGCGCGCTAGGGCCCGCATCTGGACCGACTACGTCACGAGCCGAGTGATACCCGCGTTCCACCGGCTTCTGCAGTTCCAGCCGTCGAAGCATGAAGATGGTGAGGAGAGGCTCGACGAGCTGCGGAAGGAGTTCAGATCCCACCTTCTTGAGTTCGCGAGGGAGATGGATCCTCAAGGGCCGTTCTTTTTCGGTCCGGATTTGAGCCTAGTGGACATTGTTATAATCCCTTGGGCGGTAAGAAAAAAAGCGTCTTCTTTTTTTTTATGACTTGTCATCTTTCTAACCGAGGCTTTCTAATATTGACTGCGTCGCATGTAGGTTCGCCTTTGGGTGTTTGAGGAGTTCAAGGGTGGTTTGCGCATCCCAGAGCCAGGACAGGACGGGCCGGATGAGGAGGCCTGGGCCCGGTGGCGGAAATGGTTGGACGCGGCTTCAAGTCGAGATAGTGTTAGAAAAACGACGAGTGATCATGAGCACTATTTGCCGATCTATAAACGATATGCGGACGACTTGGCGCAGTCAGAGTTAGCCAAAGCTACAAGAGCTGGTAGGGGCGTCCCATGATCGGGCTCTTGTATTGCGGAAGTATGATGTATTCGGATGGGAGACTTTAATTTGCGGCTGAAGAGCTGAGGTTTAAATATATAACGCCCTTACCTCAAGCGCTTCTCCTAATGGTCGTAGGAAATTAGGGCTTCCCCTGAGGATCTTTTATTATAAATAAACGACATGCTAATTGGATTTTCAACCCAGTACTCTCCACTATTGAACGAAGCCCCGAAAAGCACCTTAAAATTACCTCTCTAATCGAATCACAGTATACAGTTTAACTAGATAGAAATGGGCTGTATCCATGCTCGCTTTAGGTGTGTGTGCTAAAAACTAGCGACGTGCTTTTTCCCCATGTTATCGAGTTCCCGTGTCACACAACCTCTGTAAGGGAGATGAGAGTCAAAAAGCAATCAAGACGAACACGCCTGAATTAGACTCGTTGCGGCAGTGTTCCGCGAGCAGATGTGAGTCAGGAGCATATTCGCTTTGCATATTAGCACGACGGAAAGTATCGCTGTGGAACATTGAGAACGCTGTCTTCCGGCACCAACGGCACTTGAACAATGTTCAAACTACTACCGAGGCATGTTTCCTTGCGGAAACTTGCTTGAGGGGCACATATCGCGAGGGTATTCCCTGTTTCTCGTGTGACGGTTACAACGACAACAGGCTAGGCGCAGCTTTATATTTCGGAGTCTATCAGAGGTCAGCCTTGAAAAACTCCTATTAGTCGGGCTCAGGCTCGTTTGCACTAATCCATCGGGAAATATACTTGACGGCCGCAATGTAATCTGCACTATATCCTTTTTGACAGAACTATTGATGCCGGTCTTCTTTGGAGGGCATAAGTCCAGAACCTCAGCCAGCTTATCAGCTTATAGATACATTTACCTAATGATTTTAATCCAATCTTTCAACATGCGCACTGTGAACTCATGACCATTCTGCATGTGTCTTGAACGAACTGAAAAATGATATAAGGGCGTTTTTTTCCCGTTGAGACCTATGTAGAGATGCATCGCTCTGTCTATCATTCATTGCCTTCTTCTTCCAGGTACCTTACGCTTCGGTAATCTAATTCCCTTCTACAAGTCACGATGCGCGGTCTCTCTCTTTTTCTGGCGTGTTTGAGCGTAGTCGGAGCTACGCCGTTTACACTCGTTTCGAAGCGGGAGCTCAGGGACCATGAATGGGTGCGCAACAAGAGAGATGGCTGCCCAGCCTACCTCGAGGACGGCGAATATGAAGCCCCAAGCTACATAACACGGGTCTCGAAATGTCAGCCTGATAGGCCTTATGGACCGCAAACAGTCGCTCGTATCACGCCCAACGACGTCTCGTCTATCTTCAGTTTCGATATACCAGCGTCTCGTGCCGACGCTAATTGCACGCTCGAGTTTCTCTTTCCCCATCGGGACCAGCTCAGCAACTCGTATTATAAATATGAAGGCGGCGGCACCTTTGAATTCACGGGTTATCTAGCTGGTAGCTGTCCTGGCCCTGAGACCACATACAATAACCAACCAACACCTGGTACCTTTCCTCCGTTTCCCCCTATCCATATGGAGCCAGGCTACGCATACACCATTGATGTCGGCCCTTGCATGTTCGCAGCCGGGACGTGTGTGGCAGGTTGTAAGTCAGGACTCTTCTACAAGCATATAGTGAAGCTATTAACCTTGGCACAGTGACTTCGTCCACTGATACTACCTTTGAGTTCCTTCCAAATGCAGACGACTGTCCGATTGGTATCTATAATGCTTATAGTTACGGGCTACCTTGCCCACCAGAGTACTGCGGATAGTTATACAAATCACGCTTGCGCAGGTACATGGCTATAATTCGGTGACTCCTTTTGAAGTGGGTGGCGACTAAAGTCTTGGGTGAGGCAATAGGGGTAATTCTGGATGTTTTGGATATCATCGCGCTTAGGGTTTAACGGGCAAACATGTGAAGAGGCTGCAGACTTACGTCCGGGTAAGGCGTACTTGTCTATCTCCTTGGCGCCCTGAAAGTTGGAAACTCCGAGCGATTTACCGCGTTCTTGTATATAATTGGCCATTGACGCCGCTTAATTTGAATCTATTTGCTAGTCTCGTGTTACATGCGTCGTACACTAGGGCTGTTCTGGGTTTTTAAATGATCAAGGAGCTCGTATGTGTACGGCTTAGACATTCGACCGCTTTAGTCCTACCCCCAATCTTGCTTTCCCGAACGGCGCGTCAGTTAAGCCACATGTCTTAGGTGGTTTTCATCAACCTGATACTCTGGGAAATAGTGGTATGTGTCTTGTCGAATCTCCTGGACTACCTAGGGGTAAGTAGTAGGTTTTTTTTTTTTTTTTTNTTTTTTGTACATAATGCTATCACTAACAACACTCTTGATGATACCTAATATATGCTCGGCTCTCTAATCTAAAGAGATTTCTGCAAGTTGATGACTCTACTGCAGACTATTCGAAACAAGAGGTTAACTGGTCCCTTCATAGACTTCGTATATTTTATCAGTAGCATCATCAACAGCAATACGTAGAAGTGATTGCTGATAATCCTTTTATAAAGTTACTGTGTCGCAAAGAATCACTCATCATTACTCACCTATATTGCTCTCAGCCAAGCCCTTCGCCCGCCCCCAACTCCTAGTTCTTATGTAGGACTATATCGGGCGCCCTCAATAGCGTTGTTGTAGTGGCTATGAATCTGGGTAACCTCGGTCAATCGTTTACGTGGCAGGGCTTTTCAGCTATGAAGAAGACGAAGAAGCCTTGCCTATTTCACTTGGAATGGCGATCAGATATCTAACACAATTCAATACTACAGAATAGTCTATCACTTTTAAGTAACAAACGAATTATGGTTATCTTTGATAAAACCCCAAGCTGCTTAAAATGGCGAACGTTCTCATGACAGAGCCTCAGTGAGTAACTTCTACTCATTCTTAATTTCGTAACTGATGCGTCGTAGTGCTCCTCGAGAAGAACTTATTGATAGACAAAGGCGGCAGCAAGACTTCTCTGCTTGTGATTTTGCGAAGAAAAGTACTCTTTCTCAATGGTTGCCCCAAGTCCAAGACGACGAGAGCAATAGTAAGCGGATATACTTCTCGAGAAGAGGTCGAGCAATTTTACTGCAGATACTACTCATCACTATTATATTCGTTACGAATCTTTCCTTGACACTTTTCACAATCACTCGATATGATAGTCAAAATGGCGTGGGGACTATCTACGAGGGCGACTGTGATAAGGTTAAAGCTCTAGATCAGTGGTCTCATCTTTTGATTAACTGCCTCGGAACTGGCATGCTTTCCGCTTCAAATTATTGTATGCAACTCCAGGCGGCTCCAACGCGGGCAGACGTCGATCGCGCTCATCAGGCCAAATCTCACAAGCAAGATCCAACACACCAAGAAGGACAATGGCTCGATATTGGTGTACCAAGTCTAAGAAATCTCCAGTATATCAGCAGATGGAGGCGATTGGCCTGGTATATCTTAGCCTTTACGTCCATTCCTATCCATCTAATGTAAGACATAATATCGAGTTTCATCAGGTAAACAAGCTAAGTTTAAAGCTGATAGATACAACTCCGCCGTTTTCCAGTCACTCGCATCAAACGATTATACCATTGCTGTGGTGAAGAATTCGTTTGCGAATGGTAGTAGATGGGATCTCACCACAGCAGAAATTAATCGAGCGGGAGACTTGGGGTGGGAAGAGCCGCGGGTAAACCCGAAGAATCGTAACTACACGGAAATTATTCATACTATGCAACAGGATATAGCCAGTGACAGGTGGGAGAAAATGAACATCTCTTCTTGTTATGCGCTATACAACGACTACTTCGCTGCTCAGGGCAATGGCGTTATATTCGTAAAGAACGACACCGGTCCAGACGACGATAGCTTGTTGATGTATGTGTCCATCATACCACGTTCCGATAACTGGGCAAAGAACATGTGGGCCGCTGGTAATGGCACGATGACTTTCGTAGCCAAGGAACCGGAACTCCCAGTAACCCGATGGTTTCTAGGGCCTAAGCGATACGAAGTATCATATTGCATAGTACAATCCCCCAGTACGATTGTCAACAAGTGCCGTTTTCAGTACTCTCCCCCTATCATGTACACAATATGTGCCCTGAACCTTACCAAGATACTAGTAATGCTCTGTATTTGGGCCATAAGGAAATGGCAGCAGACAAAGCGCGACGATGGGGATAGGATGGTTTTATATACACTTGGTGATGCAATCGCTTCATTCCTACAAAATCCCGATCCGACGACCGTCGATATGTGTCTTGCAACCAAGGATGACTTTGTACGACGCCGATCATGGAAGAGCCGCCTCGTAGAACAGGCATTTGCCCTAAACCGTCAGCCTAGGGAATGGGACGGGCGACGGAAGTTCTGGTTCACTGCTGCTAGAAAACGGCAATGGTTTATCCTATTATTCTCGTGAGTAAATACGCCAAAATCGCCCCCTGCCTAAGGGATAGCGAATTCGTTGTCCCGTAGGATATTAAGAGACTGACTTATTTCAAGATGTTGTCTTGTCATCATAATAGCGGGAATTCTGCTCGGATTTTCTCTTAACAGCCTTCGTCTCCGACACCTACCCGCAACGATCTCTGGGCTCTGGCAACTAGGCTTTGGCACGCTTACTCCATATACTTATCTTGCTATCGGTCTGCCATTGGAAGACCCGGCCGGCTTAATATCGAATGTGCTTTTAGCGAATCTGCCGCAGGTAGTTCTTTCGTTTCTTTACATCTTCTACAATGCCATGATGAGCACGTTCCTTGTTCAGCACGAATTTAGTCGTATGCATCTGAAACGGCGCAAATCGCTGCGCGTGTCAGAGCCTGTGGGAATCCAACGATCCAGTTACTTCATTTCCCTTCCGCTTCGCTATGGTATACCTCTCTATACAACTTCAAGTCTTTTGCATTGGCTTGTATCGCAGAGCTTGTTCTTGGCTCGCATAACCGCTATATGTGCGGACGGTTCTCCGGAGATATGTCCCAGTGGCGAAGTCGATATCATCCACTCATTCTCTACATGCGGGCATAGCCCGTTTGCCCTTTTCATTAGTATGTATAGATGTATAACCGTTGTATAGGCATTCCTAATTAACAAACACTGCTTAGCATTGATCGTTGGAGGTATTATCGTAATAGCAATTGCGGGTATAGGATTACGCAAATACGACGGGACTATGAGCATGGTATCGACCAATAGTATGGCGATCAGTGCCGCGTGCCATGCCCTCAAAGAAGATCGCGAAGAGGCCTACCTTCTACCAGTCCAGTGGGGAGTAGTAGAAATAAAGGATGGGATTGGGAAGTGCACATTTACAACGGCCCCAGATGATAGAATAAAGGCCCCAGAGGTTGGACTGAAGTATAGGTAACACTATCGCTTTTGCGGCCTTCTCATAATCGAAGGTGTGATAGACTATTAAAGATTATACTATAGACTACAGTAATATACCCAAGAGGATCTGAATAAGAATTAGGTTAACGAGCTGCCTACCTATAAACAAGTCCGAAAAAGTGGCTACTATTCCTCCTTGAACCGCGGTCCAAGCTGTTTGCCCCTCTTTTTCAGATATTATTCCCATACACTCCAGAACCCCTATATGTAACATCGCCGGCAAGATGGATGATAAATGATAAATCATTCATGAACGTTACACAAACTATAGATACTATTGATAAAGGATACCAGGGCTGATTTACCGCAGCACGATTATAACAATGGTCTTGTCAACATCTGCCCCTGGCACGGGCTCGAACGGATTGCATCTTCCGAGCCAGGATCCGTGGTATACGACAACACCGCCCAACCTTGAAGCTGCTTCTCCTGGAACTGTGCTCGGAGTTCGAGCCGTCCCGGACGGCCCAGCTCTCTATAATAATGCGTCTGCGGCATTTCATATTCTATATCGTACCACCGGCTCGCGGTATCAACCAACTTGGGCAGTAACGTAAGTAGCCCGACTCATTTGATAAGTGCAGTTAAGATCGTGAATATTACTAGTCAAATTATCTGACCGTTAAGTCGTTACTTAGGTCCCTACTTATCCCCAAGAAACCCTTCACATCATCATCCGGATCTAATGCCCTACTCTCTTACCAAATCGCGTATAACTCACCGAGCATCGATTATGGACCCTCATACCGTATCTTCCAGCCGGCACCCAGCAACCCATTCGGTATCCCCTCCAACCATGAATTAATTGATACGCTGCTAAGCCGTGGCTGGTTCGTTACCATTCCTGATTTTGAAGGACCCCGTGCTGCCTTTGGCGCAACCGTCCAAGCCGGTCACGCTACGCTCGATGGCATTCGTGCCGTCCTCTCCCTATGTGGCAATTCCCAATTTCTGCTCTTACCCAACAGCGCGGATAAGTTAAAGTACGCATTGTGGGGGTATAGCGGCGGCTCGCTTGCCTCCGAGAAGGCCGCCGAGTTGCAGGTTCAATATGCCCCTGAGCTAGCAAAGGGTTTCGTGGGTGCCGCACTGGGTGGCCTTGTAAGCAACATCGGAACGGGGCTCACCGCCAGTAATAAGACGCCATTCATCGGTAATCTGATCCTCGTTCTTCTCGGCATTATGAACGAGTACCCCGAAGTTGATACCTACATCCGCAGCCGCCTCAAGACGGAGGGTCCGCAGGATGCCGCCGCTTTTCTAACAGGCCGCGAAATGGACTCGATCCAGTCTTTCCAAGCGTACGCCGGCCAGGACATCTACGGATTTTTTATCGGCGGTAAGGCCGATTTGGAAGAGCCGGAGGTTTTACGGAGGATTAGAAAGGTGGAGTGGACTCTTGGTTTTCACGGCGCCCCGGAGATCCCGCTTTTTATCTACAAGGCGATCGCGGATGAGATCACGCCCATCGCTGATACGGATGATCACGTTGACCATTACAAGCGGTATGGCGTCTCTATCTTATATGAGCGCAACACCGCTGGCAATCATGTTACTGAGATCGTGAACGGTCAAGATAGGGCGATAGAGTGGTTGGATAGCGTCTTTAGCGGCTCACGCGATGCTGCGAACCAAGGAGTTGAAATTCGCGACGTCACAGTGGACGTATATAAGCTACCTACTTCTTAAATATGTAATTGCAAACATTGTGCGATGAATGAAAGAGAATTTCTGGTTAGCTCAAATCACTGGGTCGTATTACGATATCCTACCGACATCCTACCTATTCACATGTTCGTATCCAAGTAACCCTACAGTTAAATCCAAGGTAACAGGTATATTTGACTCGTTGTATCTCATGCGAATATCTTAACACCGATACCTTGTTCTTCTATCTGTGTTCTCCGGGTTCTAGTATAGTTGAGATGTATGCCAAGAGCCTCCTCGTATCCATCATTGTTATCGTGCTGACAAGACCAGTCGCTTCTATGCAATTGCCAGGATGCCTAGGGCGTAGAATATCTACAAAAATGACTGTTCGCATTATACAAATGGTGATTGGTTCAAACGACTGAGCCTTTCCCTAAGGGTATGCCGGAGTCCTGGGCCGGCTTTAGATTGACCGGAGGTTGCTCTACAGCCGATATTCGCATCTCCGAGTATGTCAAGAAAGCGATTTTCGTACAAAGCAGCCTGTTGCCGATAGGACTCGGAAGTTTAGGAGGTACATAGCAGTGTATGAACAGGTGCATGATTTCCTAGGCACCTCAGCGGCGCTGGGCAATGCCATGCAGTTTGAGAAAGTCAATGCGTTCTTGGCGATCTGTGAGAGCCTTGTAGGCGGCGCTGTGCGGCGAGTCTCGTGACAGCTTGTAGATGTGAGTAGCGTCACGGACAGCGTAGGCGGTGAAATTCGTTTGACGCCATTCGCCGACGCGTTCTACTTTTTTGTTTTTTTGGATCCAAGTTTCCTCCTTGGGTGGACTGCTGCGAGAGTCGCGACAGCTTTCCTCCCCGGTTTCGACTAGATTAGCCGGCTCCCCTCGCTCAATGTCGATCTCATCTACTTGGTGGTTAGTCTTCATCGAGATAATGCAGAGCGGAAGTATAGACTCACTGTTACGGCCGTCAAACATACTTTCGTATCGTGTAGCTATGTCTTAGCCTGGAGTAATCACAGATGGAAATTTAAAGAAGTCATGTATCGGTGATAGGAGACATTAATCCCCCACCAAGCTCGCCTGCGGCTTGCCTGAAGTGGAAGAAGGATATGACATAACGGCTTTCCATTAATATGTTGTCGTTGCTGCTGATCACATTTATTGCATACCGAGGTACATATTGAAGTCTTTCAATTAAGCCATATGCAACCTAATAGCCACCCAGTTCATAGTTGTGTTTTCTATATAGAATTCTCAATGAAATCAAGTAAGATGAGTACCTATCTTACCAATGGGAAATCTCATATGTTTCAGTCTCATTTAGAAGGACATTTGTGTGAAGGTACTTATTCATGAAAATAGACTCGATGCTCACAATGCGGTCTTCATTTATTCGACGATCGCAACCCAAAGGGATACGGAAGTCTCCCGCCAGCACTAATGCAGCTTTACTTGAAGAATGCGATTGATTCTTCAGCTGCAAATGTCTACTCACCACTCCCAGACATATTGCTCTGAGAATACTTTGGACATTGGTACCATGGTTACATAACTGGTAGTTAAACGATGAATAAAATAAGAGTTGCAATTTTGTTAGTCAGACGCAGGCCGACAGGTAGGTACCTAGGTATACATTCGCTTCTCTTATCTCATCTCTCATTAAAATAGTATCATGGCATGACTGCATATGCTCATGTAAAGAGTGAGAATCTGACAGTGACGATGCTGATATAGCACGTGGTAAATGCAGTCATACTGTATGTGCCTTGCAGAACTACGACCAAAACCCCCACGCATGTCATGGTTGTGGCTAGTATCGTAAAGACCTCAAATTCATCACTATAAATTTCTGGAAATTACTAGTTGTAGTGATCATGGGGAAGGATACTCAACAATATGTATAATAAATAGGTGTGATATTTACAATATAGATGACAAATAAGTAAGATACTTTACCATACTAGTATTACAGAATGCTACTAATACATTGGATAGATAGTCGTGAAGAAGCAGCTATAGTAATATATTATGGTTTGCTATGGTGTCTAAAGTGTTTAAGACTGCTTTGATGGAGAGAAGCCCATGACTTCTGGGTATTATAATATATTTGCTTTAATGTCTGCACATTCTAAGTGTAAATATCTAAGTGTCTATCTAGATATACATTGATATACATTGAAGAAAATGTTACAAATGAAGTTGTTATACAGTTGTATTATGTAGAAAGTTGGAATGTTATTGCGATCAGCAGTTGCCTGATATGTCGCAAGCAATTTTCTCGGCGAGAGCATCTAGCGAAATGTTAGCATCAATTGAGGCATGAGGGAGTTATGGGGGGTTAGTGAAACTTACAAACGGTGGCCATTGGGTGACCGGGAGGAAGAAGAGGGAAGGCTGATGCGTCAACGACGCGCAAGTTTTGGACACCGATGACCTTCGCAGTACTATCCACGACAGTCATCTCGCTGTCCTTGGGACCCATTGCGCAAGTGCATGAGCCGTGGTAGATGGTGTTGTAACTCTTTTTGATGGCTTCAAGTATCTGGTCGTCTGTCTTAACGTCGAGGCCCGGGTAAGCTTCGTCCCCAATGGAGAAGCTGGACATGGCGTCTGTATCCCAGAATTCACGGGCGCGCTTAAACCCCGCGACTACTACCTCTTGATCCGCCTTGTTAACAAGGAAGTTAGGATTAATCTCCGGTTGGACACTGGTATCAGGTGACGTAATATTAACACTACCCCGCGACTGCGGTGTGATGAGCGCGACGACTAATGAGCCATAGTTGCGGCCATCGTTAGGAGAACCGTGTCGCGAGTCCTCTTGGTCACCAACGTAAGCGCCAAGGGAGACGTATTCAAGCTCAGGCCAGTCTTCAGGGTAACTGTTCAAAACGCCTAGGGTGCCGTTGGTCATTTTGGAGCGAAGGTGATCGGGGACCTTTTCCCATCCGAAACTATCCGTCGTAGGATTGGAGTACATGCCGCCTCCGCGTTCATTGAATTCGGCGGCAGCGGCGGCGGCGTAGGCGGGGTCGGAAAGACTAGAGATTGTAGGGGCATTAACTGCATGAGTAACACCGAAGTAGAGGTGATCCTGCATGTTCTGACCAACACCCGGTCGATTTGCTACAACCGGAATGTTATGCTGTTTGAGAAGCTCCTCGGGGCCTACTCCAGAAGCCTGTAGTAGTTGGGGTGAGCCGAATACACCGGCCGAAAGGACAATTTCTTTCCTGGCGGATATGGTATATTCGAATCCCTGTGTCTCGACAAGTACACCTGTAGCCTTGGTTCCGTCGAAAACAATCTTCTTCGCCATGGCTGACTGGTAGACAGTATATTCAGGGTAGTTAAGAGCCTTCTGAAGAAAAGAGGTCTCCGACGAGTCTCGTATTCCAGTTTGAGGGTTGATGGTATACATGCTGTATGACTGACCGAGAAGAGATCCACTTTGAAAGCCGGGGATTACAGAGAGCCCGAGCTGTTCAAAACCCTTCTGGGCCCAAGTTCCAAAGGCTTGCGCGTAGTTGGCGAAGGTCACAGAAAGAGGCCCGTTACCAGTGCTGAAGGCGCTTATATCATATTCGGGTGTTGAGTTGGCAGACCTCAGGTCCATGTTCGGGCCGGTAAAGTTAATACTCTTTTGGAAGTACGGCAAGAAGTTGTCCCAGGTATAACTATCATCCCCTACTTGGTCGGCCCACATGTCATAGGATGCCTTCGTTCCTCTCTGATATACCACTATAAGATTAAGTTAGAGACGATTCGTTAAAATAGACATCAATATACATACTGTAATTCCTAGACGAGCAACCACCGAGACCTTTACCGCGAGCATAATGGATAGGATCATTATTCGCGCCCTATAGCATATTAGCATGATCATAATTCAAAAATGCATCATTGAAACTTACAACTTGAGGAGCCGTTATGTAGCCCCAGTCGATCAAAGGCTGCCAGTCATCGTCCCCCTTCCCAGCAAATGCGCCGGCCTGGGCTGGGATCTGACTTAAGTTGCTGTTATCGATCTCGAAGAATGAGCCGGCTTCAATGACTGCGACAGTTCCAGCCTTCTGTTCGACGAGACGTGTGGCGAGAGTTAACCCAGCGTTTCCGCCTCCTACCACTACATAGTCGTAAGTGGCATCGTCACCTGGCATACCAAAAGAAGAACCCAATAGACGACGAGCCTGGATATGGTTGTCAAGAGGCTTCGTATTTGCAATAGTAGCTAAAGCCACGACGGCACATGCCGTCCTTGCTGCCCAAGACATAGCGATGTGGTGTTTAAGATTAAGAGATGACTAGACAGGAAGGGAAGCAGTCGAGTTGAGGGAGTCGAGGATCGGCGGAGGGCTTGCTGGCAAGACTGGCACCTAAATTCTTTCGACGGGATCGACATCTTTGGGTTCTTTTATATGTTTTGGAAGACCTGCTTTGACCAGAGCCAAGAGCAACATAGCCATACTTCATACTCCATACTTGGACTCCATAAGCTAGGACCGGGCGCATGAGTTCGCTCCGCAGCCATGATCGAAGTTACCGAAGATTCAGTCATAAGTTCAGCTAGGTTTGCTATTTGGAAGGATTTAGTTTTAGTGAGCTTTAGTCAACAGCATGATGGCTATATCGTTCGACTTCAAGCGTTGATATGAAGCGCAGTCCAAAAGGAGGTTCCGAAGCAGTGCCATCTTGAAGGTTATCTCGCTTACAATCGCAACTGATGTAAGCTAGTCGAGTCTAACACTTACTGTGCTATCCAAGGATCATGGCTGATCCATTCCATGGGTACCTATTATAGATGATTGATAGAGGTACAGTTTATAGGTATATTTCCGAGCTATCGAGGAGTGATGTCAAGGCCTGCAGAGGCCATGCAGCACCCCTGCAAAGGATCTTACGTACGTGGGGGGAGGGGGTAGGAGATGAAATGACTGTTAGCAAGCTGAAATGTGGTGTAACTAACAGCCCTTCAGCCTTGGCCCTACCGGTAGAGAATATCTGCAGCTAAGAGCTGATAGGTACCTAAATGAGGTTATCCGTTCAGTCGTGCTTTTAAACCCGATTTAATCGACGATGATCATTTATGCTTTTATCCCTAATATGTAGTTAAGTTACTCCTTATAGTTAGAAGTATATATGGGAATTGATTCTTTTAGATATTCGGGTAATTATCTAAACCAGAGTTTTCGTGACTGAAGAGAGAATTTCAAATATTACCTGGTTAACTTAATTATAAATACCATCAAGCATTTTAGGTACCTGTTCTGGGTGTCCGGGGGCCCTTAGTAAGAGAAGTACCTCACTATCAAAGATACCCGGTCAAATTCCAAGTTCACAATAACGAGGCGGTATTGCTTTTTCTTTAACGCCACTTACGTGCATAAACATAAGCACGGAAAGGATTTCTTTATCTCACATGTACTGACTTGGGTAACCCGCGTACGGTAACTTGCCGGGTTCACAGTTTTTGCAAATACCGTGCTTCGCTCCTCATTTGGTACATGACAGGTTCTCCCACCAAACACTCATTTTGAACTCCAGAGTCCAGCACGGAGGCCAACCCGGAGTCCCCACACGTCAATTTTCCCATAGCGGTCGAGTTCCCTCTATACATCTTCGCATAGTACCTACCTATAGTCAAATTATAATCCCCTGATAGTAATATTCGTCAGCTTACTGAATTCGTACCTGAACTGGTTCCTGAGCTGGTCGAGAAGGGCAAAAGCCCAATTGAGGGAAAATACCTACATAGGACCAAAAAAGGAAGAAAAAAAAAAAAAAAAAAAACCAGATAAAATAAAAAAAGTCATCGAAGATAGTCGACGCTTAATGTTTACCACATTCGTGGGAACACCTCAGTCACTAACTGGGAGTAGTAAGAGTGGACACACGGGAGGAACCTTAGTATCACCCTCGTCTGAGCCTCCCAGCGCCTCGGTTCGTGCCCCATCCAGGCCAAAGCGACCTCAAGTCGCCCGGGCTTGCGACTGGTATGTATTTCTTCTTTCAGCGTCACATCTGAAGCCACACCCCCCTTGATGGCTATCTTATCTGAGTTGAACTTCTCCTAATGGATATCAAATAGGTGTCGAGTACACCGAGTCAAGTGCGACACCAATCTCCCATGCAAGAATTGCCGTAACAGGGGATGGCAGTGTAGCAATAAATCATCTAATGAGTCCCGCACTCTTGCAAACGCGTATCGGTAAGTCTACCTAGTTGTTGTTCCACTTACCTGTGTGAATCCCATGGGTTTTCGGATACTGAGGCTTGATAGCGAGATTGATCGACTGAAGCAACATGTCATCAAGCTAGAAGAACAGCTCAAGGAGGAGAATCATGCTGCCAACAATGCCAGTCGCTCATCATCAACCAAGGCGTCGTCACCTGTGGATCTGAACTACATGTGGGAGTCCACAAGCACCAAGAAATCCTGGGATGGAATTCAGACTAGCACAGCCCACTCGCGCCAGAAAACCTGGTATGGGCCGTCGTCACTCTTCTACTTTATTAGTCGTGTGAACAACTACCTCACGGCAGCATTTCAGCAGCTACATCTGGATGAGCAGATACAGCTCAATTCGGTCGCCAAATCATTTCCGACTCCCAATTGCAGCAATCTATCTGACGACCAAGAGCTGTCTGCTCAGGAGCCGAATAAGGGAACAACTTCCGGGGAGTTTCTCACACCAACCCAAGAGGAGTATTTTCTGGACCTATTTTGGCAATCTTTTCACAGCTCCTTGCTCGTCCTCAATGAGCTTGATTTCAAAAAACATTACAAGTCATTATGGGTGACCCCCGGCAAACCCCGGAAGCCTTCAGCCCTAGTGGATATCGTGATCGCATTGTGCATGCAATATGGCAGTAAGTAACATTTCACCAGTCCTTAATTACTCTTCCCCCTTGTCGTTTCTAGGAACACATACGAATCCTATCCAAGAATTCTATCCCCTCATTCAACCGTCTTATCATGCTAGATACAGTAATAGCTTGCTGACTGTAGAACAACTTGATAGTGGCGGCGATACCACGCGGCACAAAAGTCACATCTGACGTGGACGCGGATGATCCAACCATCGCCGGACGATGGTATTATCGGCGATGTCAGAGCCTTCTTACCAGCGAGTCAGAAAGTCCGACGATAAGCACACTACAATGTCAGCTCCTCTCTGTCATCTATCTCTGCTGCGCCTCGTTCCAGAACATGGCTCATAGTACCCTTGCTCTCGCCGTTCGTACTGCGCAGATGCTTGGGCTGCATTTTGAGCCTCCTGAGACCCTGCCGCTTGCTGAAAGGGAAATGCGCAAGCGTCTCTATTGGTCGCTTTACATGGCTGAGAGTAAGACTGGCATGAAGCTAGGCCGTCCTTTCTCGTTAAGCTTATCCACAACCCTGTGCAGCCTACCTAGCGATGACCACGATGTTGCAATGCTAGCGGGATCCGACTTTGCACCGCTTGGAGAGAACGTCACGTGGCTCAGCTACAACTTACACAACACGAAGCTGATCCTAGCCGCACGAGCGGTTCATACGGCATTGTACGATAAGTACTCGGACGTCTATAATGGCGAGAAAGGTAGTATCATCTATGATGACCTCGAGGCTCTAGAACGATATGCCGATTATCTCGCCACGATAATGAAGACGATGGATACCTGGGCCGCTGCTGTGCCTGATGCACTTAAGACGAAGCGTGCGGGGGCTGGCGTCGCTTTGTCGACAGACCATTCACCCCTTGTTCTTGAACGATTCGCGCCTCTCTGGTTACAGCGGCAACGCTTACTCTTAGAGCTATTATACCATCACCTGTCTATGAATCTCTACCGGCCGTTTATAGTATTCCCATCTACATCCTCAACCCCATCCTCTCCCCCACCACCCCCAATACCGGTAACCCAATCACATGCTAATTCAGCCGTCAACCATGCCATGGCCATAACGTATATCATGCATCAAATACTGTCTGAGACAGATATCTTATGCGGCTGGCTCGAATCGTTCCAGTGGCAGTGGAATGCTGCCGTTACTATGGCTGGATATCTTCTCGCGCATCCAAACTCCAACATCGCTGGCACCGTGCGCCAGGCTGCGGAACGGGCTGTAGCTGTATTTGAGATATTCGGGCGCAGCTTCGCCGCAGCTAACAGTGCAGCGGCCGTGATGCGTGATCTTACCACAAAAGCTGACTTCCTCGCTTCTAGAACGGCAGATGGCCAAATGCAGGTACCAGACCACGTGGTAGGAGGAGGAGGAACGACAGGGTCAGTAGAGAGTAGCGGCCCTATGATGCACACGACCGAAGATCACATGGCGATGCAGAACGTAATAGCAATAGACTCGGCATTTTCCGTAGACTCGTCCGCTGGCTTGGAGATGTTCTGGTCTGCTATGGGAAACGTGCCAGACGAGTGGGGGTACAATTTTGGAGTTGGCTGAATGAAGCACTTTCAGAACAAGAATTCTAGAATGTCATATGCATACTACCTAATGTTGTGTATGTTGAATTATTCTTTTGATGTACACAAGTTACCAAGGTCTTAGAACACGAGATATATACCTTGGAATCTATATAATTTGTAACAGCGAAGCTTTCATATCAGCAGAAACATATAACCCACGAAACACTCCTGCTTTGAAATTTCATTCAGAATAGCTATAGTATCCATTTTTCTTTTCCGTGTCATCTTTCATATCAGTAAAGTTGCAGTTAGCAGAAACTTTCGCGATACTTCTTCGAATGTAGGACGCTTCCCGTTTAGTGAATATCAAACCTGGGCACGAATGAACTTATCCGCCATAACTAGTATTTTCGTAGAGATGTTAGGGATTTGATTAGCGGCATCTGGCAGCACTAAAGAAGCCTGGAATAACGCGTCAGCAGCTCCAGTAGGGATTTGTCCGGGGTCCCCTTGTCATGAATAGGGCCCTCAGCCGCAGTTCGTACGCAGTTTTAGCGGCCCCCAGATTCTGCAGCAGCTGGCATGCGTCGGTAGCTCCAAGCTAAACTCCTTAAATGCGAACTCGTATGGGGAGTGAAAACCGTTTACATAGCTCCATGTTAGTTATTAGGCATCATCTGGCATCGGATCCGAATCTCATATTCCAAAACCAGGTTATACAAGACGATCGAAAACGCCAAGACCGTACGCCACTCTTCGCTATTTACTCTTCACTCTCCCGCGTTTACTTGAATGGGTCGGGACAACGCTCGCACGCGTAATCTTCAAAGCCGCGTACTGAGCTATGTTCACGCCCACGGCTGTGCGGTCCTCCACCTCGCGCTTCGTCCCGCAGCCCCAGACATGTCTTGTGGGAAGCCGTGATTGGGCTTGAGAGTTAACTCCTAGGGATGACGGGACGCTATGACAGGATTCGGTTTTGCGTAGTAAAGTAACCGAAACGACTTTTAATCCTTTGATATGCTGGGTGTGAAATAACGATAATGGGATTTGGGGGGGAAGGAGGGAGGAGGGGATCACCCCTCATCTTGTTATCCTCATCGATCGGAGGGTTTTTTTTTTTTTTTTTTTTTTTTTTTTTATTGACCGAATGCGAAAGTGGCGGCTCCGAGTAGGCACAATGACGAATTGCCTTCAATTTTTCCCATCGCATGACTTGGGCGAATGCCTGTGCTGCCATGTAAGCTGATTCAGGAACCCGTCCTATCGTCCTCTCATCTCATCGCAACGGGTCCTACGGAACCTTATGGTTCAAGGTAGGGTGGATCGGAGGGTTTGGGCTTGGACCAGGTCCGCCTCAGTTCGAAGGATTCCGGGAAAAGATATCTCGAAAAGATTTAAACTAGGATCCAAAATCTTAGCGCTTACGCGGCCCCATACGGGATAGCCATATCTGATGAACATGTTCAAAGGCAATCTTCCGTTGGAGTTTCTCCTGAAATTTAGGATGAGCTAGTTGTCAAAGATAAGCTACTCACAGGATCAGATCTTGAAAGAATTGCCAACGGGTAGCACGGCTGAGCTTAGTGGAGTCACTCCGGATCCCCTGGTTTAGGGGTTAGGACCGTACATCGAGCGACAAAGTGTTCCTACATGTAGTTTGGATTTCAGAATCCTTAAGGGAGATATGTTGATGTTTTTATCTAGGAAAATTAGGTAGCCAGCGTCTTCCTTTCCCTTCGTCCTTCAAAGCCGATTGAGTTGGCGGAGCTCAGCTAATCCGGACATATGCACGAACGGTGAAAAGGGCCTCGTGAAAGTGAGTGATCGACAGCTGAGAAGTGAAGTCGAAGTAACGGTAAAGGGATGATTGGTACCTAGTTGATGCAAGGCTGTAAGCCTTAACGGCCTAACGCCGAAATATCTATGGAGTTTACCATGATATCATAAGAAGGATCTGGAGCTTTTGGCCTTCTTTCCCGCGTATTCATTTAAGGAGTTAGAGCTGAGCAACTTTAGGCGCAGTCATGGCATCTTTCTAGAAGGAGATGCGGCATTCTTTACCACTTCAAGACCCTGAGTCAGATCCCGAAAGGAGAACTCCGGCTACGCCTCTCTCACCCGACCAATCAAATCATTATACTGTCTCCTTCTGGTAGAAGAACCATGGTTCAAGTTCAGTATGACAACGTCGAGCACAACCCATTCGGAGACGCGATATAGGTGGCGCACCGACGCCCCAAAACAATGAGAGGTGGCTATACATGACGGAATCCAAATCCCGACATAACGATACGGACAATTTTAAATTAATTCAATAAGCGCGGAATCGATAATCAAGCGGAGGGTTGCGATGATGATACCGAAGCATTCCAAGTCGAGAATAAAAGGTCTCTGAATACCGGACAATGATTTAGTTTTCACTGTCGTTCCATCTTCAAGTCTGATTCTAGTCCTATCCGGTAACCCTTATACTTAGGTAGCCACTTCCGGTGCCTCACTATTGCATTCAATGTAGCGGACTACCGGTAACCTTTCGTAACACGGAATTACAGAGGTCAAGACTACCTACATAGTTCATTGGCTAGTAGGGAAGCACAAGAACGTACTATTTGCGGTGTCCATCTGTGGAGGTGTGCCGGGCATGAGCGCCGTGATAGTACGTCGTATTTATGATGGTGTTGGCAAAATGGGCACGAACTTTTGGTAGGATATACATACTCCTCAAGTCATATCGAGTCCGTTGATGAATGACTCCATATAACATTTGAACATCTTCACTGTATTGGGTTCTTCGAAGGAAATTTGCTGGTCTTTTTTTTTATGGCCTACCACAAGTCAGGTAGGCTGGAATGAAAGGCCGCACAGCTTCCAATGCTACACTTTGGACCAACTCATTGGCGGATTGAAAGCGTAAGTGTATGAAAATGCAAAGGTAGGTTCACCCGGGAACTTACACATTCTAGGATGTCAAGCTTGTGGACAGGTAGCTTTTCCATCTCATTATGAAATATAGGTCGGTATGGTTGAAATGAAGCTGATGAGCATTGCGGGAAAAGCATTACCTATGTTTTTCCTACAATCCATACCAAACACCTGGTAATATGTTGCGTTAATGTAGCAGTCTGCCTTAAACGTTTCCCACTTAGCCGAATATTTGTAGCCAAACGCCATTGTTGGCATGCTCGGAGCAAGGTCTTCGTCGGGGGTTGTCTGGTTGAATCTACCTTGCTCTTCTTCCCTACTGGCTGCTTGATCTATCTTCCTGTCGGCAGAATGTTTTTCATGTGGGAATATCAGCGCATCGACAACAGAAGTCAGGGAAACCACCCAAATGGATATCCATGTCTACTGTTGGAGGCTTCACTAGAATAAGCGCTAGCGATTATCTTGTTTGTGTTCTAAACTTGGGCGATCTTTGATGTTCGACTTCAGGTATAACTATGTCTTAGCCTTCTTTAGTTGAGTAGCACAGGTGTATAGGACCGTAAGATAGTTGTGCGACCTCATCTACGGCATCTCTCTGCGAAGCTAACCGATATGGTGTTTATATTCGAAAATGTAGCTGACGCGTAATGCCTAACCGCCTGTTAAGCGCGCCACGTTATATGAACATATAGTACACTCTCCAATACACATTTCTGGCTGTATCAAACTTGAGCTAGAGCATCAATTTATTGCCATGTCTAAGTCAGATAACAACGTGCGAGTCAACCCCAATGATCGGGGGATCAACATCTGGACTCTAGGAATATCGTGGACTTTAACTCCGATCGCTATTGTTGCTGTCTGCGTGCGGTTTTACCTACGCAGAGCTTTGGCGGGTGGGTGGGAATCCCATGACTGGATAATGCTTGCCGCATTGATAGTACAGATCTTCTACCAGGTCGGACTGACAATCATGTGTTATTGGGGCGGTGGGAAGCCACTGCAAAATCTAACGGCATTGGAGTCAACCATGGTTGAGAAATGGTCCTGGATCATAGCACCAGCAACTCACCTCATTGCTCTTCTGGCTCGCATATCAATCACCATTCTACTCATTCGAATATTTGGTACGAAGCTCTGGTTCAAGAGATATTTGATCATATTCACAACTATCCAGTCCATCGTCAGTCTTGCAGTTATCATTATAGCTCTGGCTCAATGTCAACCGTACGAACTTAATTGGAACCCCTCACTTCCGGGTATAAGATGGGACTTCGGGATATATGGTTGGACTGCTATAGCATCAATATGTAAGTCGACGTCCTTCCTGCTGTGCTATGATGGCCTAACAGCTTTTCACCTAGCGTTATATTGCATTTCTGACATCACTTTCATATTCTTCCCTATTCTCATCATATCAAAACTTAACATGAACACAAGCCGCAAGGTCGGCGTAAGCCTGCTGATTGCAGTGTCTATAATCACGGTGGCTGCCGCCGCAGGGAGATTGGCCATTGCACTATTACAAATGACCGGGAAAACAGCTTCTATGGGCCCAAATTGGCAGTATATTGATGGAATTATCAACTTTGCGGCGTGTATTGAGCAGGACTTGGTGATCATAATGGGCTGCGTACCAATTCTCAACACGATAACTAAACTTGATCTCCCCCGCTCCAGTAGGATGAGAAACTTGATAGGCAGCATGATTTCAAGTGTGAGAAACGGGGGTTCTAGTTTCGGCAGACCGTTCGCATCTCGCACTTATCAAAATCTTGAGCTTATCCCTTCTTCTCATACTTCTGATATAGAATCACTAGCACCAGAAGCACGCCCGATCAGAGATAAATTCTTAGATGCCCATGAAAAGGAACATTGTATAATCGAGGTTCATCGTTAGAATCGGCCAAAACAGGGACTAGGTCAATAAATTTCACTTACTCTTAGTAGACTAAAGTTAACAGTTTTGAATCCATATAAGAGAGGGTCTTGGTTGAAGGCTATAAAGCGACTGTACAATCTTGACTAATCTATACATGGATGCAAATACCCTCGTGCAGATTGGTTGGCTCCATATCCCCCTTTAGTCACCAGTCTACAGGCAAAGGTCCACCGATATCAAACATTTCCCAAGGGGGTAGACTTCGCGGATGAAGCTTTCGAAACTCCGATCCCTCCAGAGCATCAAATGTCTTTGGATGCTTGTCCTGCTTTACGGTGTTCGACTCGAACCTAAATATCAAGTCATATTCAAATCCGCCCAATCCAAGACAAAAACGCAAGACGTCGGCTCGCCTATCTAGTAGTGATTTCATTGCCGACAGTCGACGGATATGCTTAGCGTGTTTCTCGTCTAGACTGTCATGCCCAGCTATGACACCTTCTAGATCGCCAGCGCGATAAGCCTCGAATATTCTTTCAAATGTTGCTAGATCTAAGTGGTGGACATTATTAGGAATACGCGCACCAGGTAGCAGGTTTGGCATCTACTTACTTTGGGAATGTTCAATTTCTCCAGACGCACGCTGGACTTCATAACCAAATGGGTCTATAACGCTCAGTCTCTTGTCGTCTGCTGTGCAATGCTCGTTTTCGTGCGTCTCCCCAGTCAAGTGCCTGAGTAAATGATGGTAATACTCATTATCGTTGATATTCTTCTCCTTCCTTGCCGCATGGGCTTCTCGGAAGCACAACCAGTTGAGAGATGATGCAGGAGACATTTCAAAATTTCGAGGAACTTTATCTCAATATTCTGAAAGAGTGAACAAGTAACTCGGACAATTGCTAACTATAGCGAAGATTATGAGTGATGCCAAAAGGAATGGAGCACAACCGAGATGAATATATACACGTTTTTACCGGAATGCATTATACACATTGTCAGTATACTACCAACCCATACTATGCCTAGGCGTTCTATGCATACCACAAATGAGAGCATATGTTCTCCAGTCCTCTCTTGTGGCCTAACGACAAGTTAGCCTTACCCATACCTTACGTTATGAGAATTGTACACATAACCTATCGCTCTTAACTATGTGCTGAGGGGAGAGTGGGCCAACGCATTGTGGCTTGGATTTGATCAACCATTTCCATGGTTAAGGGGCTACTGCTGCCTGCCCGCATGTCAATCATATCTAATATGGGGTTTTGAAGTTCTCCAGAGGTAGTTAATGGCTCAATTGATTTAGGTATCTAGGTAGTTACCTAGGTACTTAAGCCAATCAATTAGAAGAACACTGTTGGCGGTGAATTGAGAGATGGCTGTGAAATGGTTTCTCGTTCCCCTCAGAGTATTTACATTTTACGATCGCATTTTTGGTATGGGGTAGATATTTTCGCACCGGATTCTCGTAGCAATCGGGCGCATAATCTTTTCTAGAATAAAACTAAGAGTTGCAAGACACTACCCGAAAGTTGGATGAGTGCGCGCTTCATCTGCCTTTCGGCCAATGCTCCTGTGTCGCTTACACAAGCCAATAGGCGTTGAACAAATCCGCGCGATATGGCAATTAAGAGGGGAACCACTAAGAACCCAAAGTTCGCAAGAACAGAGATAACGTGGGGAATTAATCAATTCAAGTTCTTTTTAATTGAGGAGTATGTTTGAAAACATCTCGAGATGAGTAATGGTAGTTTAGATGATTGTATCCGCGGTCAATCTTTCAACTTAATACTCAAACCAAACATGGGCTTTAGCTAAGAGCGATGTTACTACATGGTGATGTAGGGGTGTAATTGGATAAATTGATGACTGAGCATAATGACTTAGAAAGCAATTGATATGACTGACATGGCATGAGTCTATCTATGTACAATCTCATATCAACTACGGGAATGCTGACAGTAGTGATAAGGAATTGTTGAGAGAGAAAACAACATAATAGGTTGACTTCTGAAATGGAATTATCGTATCTTGATGGACTTTACGTCTCTCAAGTATTAAATAGGGGGTACCTACCGATGTCCCACTTTAATACGGGCCTAAGGCTGTTAAGGCAGGTGATTTAAAAACAGATCTGATCCTATCTGCAATGAACTTTTTACTGTAGGCTATTAATCTTGGGAGAACTTTGTGCTTTTAACTATAGTTATGGGTAATAGAGCTGTTTTTTTTTTAAAGTACCTAAATTTTTGGCGTTTAATACATTCCCAAAGGTATGGTCTTCGGCGATTAACGTATCGTAGTATTAAAGACGCGCATCTAAGAGGGGACGAAACAATCTTAAGCAATTGGCAATGAACATGTTATATCTTTGAGTTCAACTACCGTGACGTGTGGTAAAGCACGTGGTTTTTATTCTCACATATTTTTAAATCTTCCAACATTCATTAGAAAGGGGCATATCCAGTTCCGGGGTAACGGGTACGACCTTAGCGCCTCCGGGTCGGACTTAGTGGGGCATAGCTTCGCCGTTTCGGATCCTGCCGGCGGCTACTACAGAATTTCGACTGTAGAACCAACAGTGACTTGTAGTCAATTAATACAAAAGAGGTATCTTACGGAGGCAACTCAATTGGCCGACTCGGACTCTTGTTTTATCACATTCATCGGTGCCCATCACCAATTACAGAAACAGCCCGCGAAGGCTTTACAGGATCGCTTGGCATTTTTTCGTATATGCTTAGCCGCTAATATCATACCATGAATTAGCTCAGATATATGCCGGTTTACCCCTGAATCCCTTCCATGCACAGTGGCTGTGCTCCACCATTCACAGCGTCCGTCATAGTCTAATGGATAATATTTTTATCTGAACGAATCAGCACTGAATTGAATCGCATTAGAATAGAAGATGAACCCATCTCCTTGGCTGCCATTTTAGGTAGGTGAAATGCCATGATCACGCCAGCCCTATGGTAGGGTAATCAATCTAGCCACGACACTATATGCAAGCAATAGCATGGATCTATGGGATCTTTTGTTGTCATGCTAGCAAGGTCACTCGTATGGCTCGTATGGAGGAGCGCGTACGTACAAGCACTTAGATCTGCTGATGGTTCAATCATCAAATCGATGCCGTGTAAATCTCGCATAACCTCCACAATATTTCAGCCTCTAAACGCAGACGAAATTAGGGGTAATCGTTCGGCAACTGTACTACTTTGGGATTGACTAGAGCTAGAGTTGCGAAGAAGTATTTAAGGTAAAGGATTTATTGAAGTGGTCAATTGCTCCCCCGCCACCCCAGGCAGCTCAGCTAGCCAGAGGTTTCGTATCTATGATATCTAACCCAATGATTCCAAATGCTCCCAAATATAATATACACCGTCAAGGTAATATGTATGTACAAGAAGTATGAAGAATATGTGCTCCCAACCCAGTCGGCGAGTAAGTAACAGAAAAGATATACAAGGAATTCTCAAGACCTTTTGCCTCCAAACCTTGGCGCTAAGAGTGCTTGAATCTATATATGGAAGTCCCACACTAGATCCTCTCAAGGATTTCATCCTCTTCCATGTCCATGTTATCGTTCATGTAGTCATACTGCTCGACGCCAGCGAACTCGTTGAAAACGTGGCCCGAGTGCTGCTCCTCAGCTAGCGTAGCATTGCGCTCCACAATGTGGTATACCAGATCGCCGGGCTGCAAGTCATCAGAGGCTAGGATGGTGTCACCGCTGCGGCGGAGCTTGTACTCCACAACGGCCGCGGGCTGCTGGGGCTCCTCGATCTCGTCGCGCCTGACCGGGCCGGTCTTAGTCCACTGGTTGCCGTCGTTCTTGCAGTTGGGCGTCCTCTTGCAGGGGCCGATAGTCTTGGTCTTGCTGCCTTTGAAAGCAACGGTGAAGCTGCAGTTCTTCTTGCTCTTGCACCCAGTAGCCCTGTATTTGCCCCTGGAGTGGTAAAACTGGTTAAGGGCTGACCCTTGGCCTAGATAGCACGAGACACGATTAGATTACTAAGTTTTTGCCAATGGACCACAGGCGGTTAAGCTTACGGCTGTTCTCCCTTTCGGGCACGCAGCGGTTGATCTGGCCACCTCGGTCTGCTTGCTTGCTCGAGGCGAAGGGGTACTCGTCACAGTTGAACCCCTTCTTTCCGAGTTTCTTCTGACTACAGCGGTTGTTGCTACCACAACCGGCTGATCGCCTGCGCTGGCCCTCGACAGTGGTGCGAGGCTTGTCCCAGGTGAGTTGCTTAGGCTTGTGCTTGCAGTTGGTGGCTAGTTGATTCAGTTAATTAAAATACTCAAATTTGTAATAGAAGGACGGAGGAATAAATGAGTCGTACCAAAGCACATGTTGTGGCAGACTTCTGGCATTCGGTCACAATCGAAGGTCAAAACCCTCTTCTTAACAGCGGCCCTGGTGACAAGATCTGCACCATCCGCAGAAGACTCCTGTCCCAAGGCTAGGGCCATGGGGGTTGCCGCAACCAGTGCGAGGATCCAGGATGCCTTCATAATGAATGTATATATATAATGTCAAACAAGAAACGAATGTAGCACGGGAGAGGAAAGGAAAGACTGTGTGAATGAATGAAATCTGTTTGATCTTCTAATTATGAGATCTGGCCTAGTTGGGCGTGCATGATGGTTTATATCCTCAACGACTCAACCATTCTTACATAGGACTCTGAATGGAATACTAGTTTGTCTTCTACTAACCGCTTGGAATGGAGGCGTAGAGCCAACGTCCGCTAGGATAGTTCGTTTCAGGAGGGCCATGGCTGGGTTCAAGGCGCGCTTATCGAATGTATCTCATCCTCTGTGGTGAACATATCTATCAGACTATTCGAGATTGCATTCTGTCTTGGTGGAATTGCCTAATGCGTGCGGCGTAAGGCTTTTCTTCACGGGGAAATAATCTTTAGCGGGTGCCACAAATAGAGCAGGATGGGAAAAGGTCTATTGTCCCGGGCAGCACGCGGAGTTTGCTGACGGCTGACAGCTTGCCTGTTTCACTAGTATCACGAACGTATGATCGTTGATTGGTACCTCAGTTATCACTAGAGGCTTAGATGCTACAGATCCTATCAAAGCTTTTACAATTCAATGCTCGCTCGTAAGTTAGATGAAGATGTCTTTATGCACATTTACTTAAATGTAATTCTTTATTAAAAATGTACCTATCGTACAAGATATATCGACAATATCTTCATGTCTCTAAACTCTGTAAAAACCTGAGTATATCTTGAACCTACCTCACAGGATATTGCTGCTGGAATATGGTAGTAAATTTTCTTTTTTTGACTAAGATAAATAGCATGCTCCTTTTCGACAGGCATCACTTGGCGTGCATATTGAACAGCCTGGGGTGACATTCATAGCCAAGATCTTCAGGGGACCGTAGTCTATAGGGCTGCATACCTACTGTTATATTTAGTTGATATTATAGCTTAAACTAGAAGGTTAAACTAGCCCTACCACCACTCCACCACTGGTAGGCGATTCAGCTGAGCTCACGTAAAAAATAAATGTTCTCAAATAAACTACCCAAGATGTCGATCTAGGACTATATCCGGAAATGCGAAGGAATAAAATGATAAAAACCCGAAACGACAAGATCGTATAGTTCAATTCTCACGTGATACGAGCTGATGGGAAGCTCACGAATAATTAACAAAAAGAGAGGCGTACTAATTAAGGTCCGCTCCCGGTATTTCCTGCAGATACCTTAAATTACAGTGATGACCATCCTATGTTTTGAACGGCGTAAAAATAAAGGCTGTTGGTAGCACATAAAGTGGCGGAGGTGAGGACATTTAATGGGGTACTGTAGTACTTTTGAAAGGGGATACGTAACATCAACTAACTTAGCTGTATCTAAAAGTAGCACTGCCTGGTACTGGTTGGTACTGCATAAAATCATCCTTCCTCTTGTTCAGCTCATTGCGATTCTTGCGCGGGGTCCTTATTAGGTCTTATTTGGGTCTTACATATTAACACCCGAACCAAAAGAGAAAAGAAATGTTCCAATTCTCTGAAGCCTAAACTGTTATCATCATCACTTGATTCCTTAGTTGCTCAATTACTCAACTTCAAACTCAATTCCAAATTTGAACACATTTGAAGCCAAGAACAATAACCCAAGAGTTACTTACATACAATCCCCATTATTCATCATGGCCTCCTCCTCTTTGGACTTAACTCTTCCTGAAGCTGCACCTGAACTCACTACGTTCGGAAAATACAACTGGAGCAGCGCTGCTTTCTACCTTTATACCCTCATCCCCGGCGTCAACTTAGACGATGTCGCCGCCGGACTACAGGAAGAGTGGTACGAAGACGAGAACGACGTTCCCATAATCAAGATCGCGCAGCCCGAGGCTGATTTCTCGGGCAAGACCCTCAGCGACGTGGTCGCCGCGCACGTCGCGGCGGATAAGGGGATCAAGGCCGAGAAAAGCAAGGGCCGCGGTTCGAAGGGAGAGATCGCCGTGTACCCGAAGGCGTTCGTCGTCGTGACGAAGAAAGAGTGGAAGGAAGATGGCGGGCTATTGTGGGTGTATGTGATGGACGGAAAGAAGGGAAGGGGAGGAAAGCTAGACAAGTACTTCTTCAAATTCGAGGATGCGTATTTGTTGCTCTCGGGGGTGCTTTTTAGCGACTACACGTTAAACGACGCGAAGGAAAGGTTTGATATCGAGGCGCAGCATTCGGATGACGACGACGATGAAGAAGAAGTGACTACCGAAGAAGAGGACGATGATTAGGTGTAAATAAGATGGTCAATATTGACCTTGAGGGTAGATTGAGAAACTTACCGGAGCGTTTTGGACTTGAGGCATTGGCGTTATACATCAGACCGTCATCATACAATTAGGTAACGGAAATTTATGAATGAAAAACATGAAATAACTGTACCAACTTTACATCGCATACTCTTCTACAGAATTGGCTCCTACTTATGCACAGATTGTCAGTGCCTTCGGTACCGTATAATCTGGTATAAATACTTGTACGTTGAGCGCCCAACGTATGCATACCCTGGAGCTCTCTATAAGCCGCAACAATATGCGTTTTCAGGTGTAATTGTTGAAGTAGAAATTTTACTGGTGGGATATCCCGGCGGGAGTACGGGTTATAAACGGTTTTACTATTATGTACTGCACGCTGAAAGCGTCTTCGGGGATTATATAAACTGGAAACTGAGTCCGCGGGCCAGCCGCTCTAAACGACTCCTACAATATAAATACAATTACCTGTAGTTAGGATGGAGGATTGGATTGTCGAGGAGGTCTGGCGACTGAGAAACCCCTTTCTGTTGTGCTCGACCCTCTGGAAATCCCCGCCCATAGCTCCTGCAGGGAAAAGGACCGCCTTGAAGACGCCGATGTTGCAGCCTCGGGAGTTCCAAGTGCGATCTCTCCTGTCCCTGTCGGCGTCGGGATGCCGTAATATAGGTCTGATTCGCGAAATGAATAGTCACCCCACCGTGGATGTAACGACTTCGTATCGTTATCAGGTGCTACCGGGGATGACGTGCCACTCCCTGAAGAGCCCGAAGAGTTGGCGTCATATGATGACCTCGAGTTATTCGTAGGATGGAAATCCATATATTGGTCTTTTGAACGGGTGCTCCGTGGTTGACCGTGCTCCCGAATCAGGTCCATAGAGTGTTGCGGGGAAAGGCGGCTATGCCGCGGGGGTCGATAGTAACTCCGGCTTGATATCGAAGTTGAGTCAAAATGGGAGCCAGTACCGCCGTCTGAATGATAGGCGGATTCGTAATACACAGAGCTTTCTCTATAAGTATCATTATCTGGAGACGGGGAGCATTCGGGGCGATCCGGTAAATTGATTCTTATAGCCTCGCGCCGGCGAAGTTGGCGAAGAGTATAAACCTAGTAGAAACTATTAGTATCTATATAGCACACATTCCCTTATCGAATTCTAGATGGCTTACTGAAGGAGCCGAATCATCTGACCGCTGGTAAGATAACTTTCCAAGCTCTATCAAGGCGACGAAAAACCCAAAGATTAGTACGCACGCATGCGTGAAAAGGACTAGATACCCGACGGCACTTCTCGCATTGTCTGATGCAACACCAGGTACGAAAGCTATCATGCATAATAAGGTTCCAAGTCGGACAACAGCAGACACTGTCTCGATTGAGAATAGACTATAAGCCTGGAACTGAATGATGCATACCAGTAAGACGAGTTCGCACGCTCCAAGGGCTGCTAACTGCGTCTGTCCCGATATCTGAAGCCCTCCGATAGTAATACCGCGGATAAACACCAACACAAAAAGAACGATGACGAACGTTTTGTGCTGTTGAGTCAAGCCATCCGATGAAGATATCTGGTGGTATCGTTTGCGGCCGTTGAAAATCAGAATACCTAAACTCCTCGTCGGGATCTGGAAGAATAGCCAGACGAATGCAACAAAGATACTGACTATGAAAAGCGACGCGTATAAAGTGTGCCAGTATGGCAGATGCGCCGCATTGTCAAGTTGATAACACGACAGCGCTATTAGAGGTAGCATGAAGTAGGACAGAACAACGTGCAAGGTACGGTTAAAGGTTCGAAGTAAACCAGCACGTAAACCATCGGACCGAGTCAAGAGCCAGAAGATCTCTAGGCAAAGAGCGGAAAAGGCTGCGATAACAAGGATAAGTACGACCATATTCACCCATGTGTCCATCGTGGTAGGAGCACCAATGGTTTGAGTCATCAACTCAAGACCGAACGTTCCGCCGTAAGTACCGTTGACCTCGTAGATTCCATCATTAATGCCAAGGTAAGAATATTTGCTCGGGACCAAATCATCTGCAAAAAGCGACATCCACCCCAGTGGGCTAACTGCTGGTTGGTAGAAGCCCGGGTAGAAGAGGCTTAGGCTTCCCGTGAGGAAGATGAACTGGAGGTACTGTAAACAATCTGCAAAACCTGGAATAACGGCGCGGAGTGAAGCCTCTGGTGACTTGAGACTATCTTGGACAGATCTGGCAATGCCGACTAGTAGGACAAAGAAGAGAATGCTAAGCGGTACATATCGCAACGCCCCTCGCAAAGCAGGACTAATTTCAGGGGTGATGTTAGCTTGTAGACAGCCCTGTTCATTTGTATCAGGACCGATTAAATGAATCGTAGTGTGAAATGTAGATAACGAATGAAAAGTTCTCGAATCGATGGCTACCTCCAAGCTCAACTTTGATTGATTCCTGGCTGAGAGTGGTCGACATGTTGTATTAGGCGTGAGATGGTGAATCTTCATAGAGCCGAGTTGATCAAGTTTAACGTCCATAGTCGCTATTCTCGTAATCCATCTTTCACATTCACTACCACTCGTCCAGAGGCCAACGCCTAGAGTAAGCCGGTCCTGGGTTTTATTGGTGTGTACGAGACTGGCAGACAGTGTCTCCGGGACGAATCTGCTCTCATCGGGTGTATAACCATCGCAATGTTGCCATTGTACGTAGGCGGCGGAAGTACAAGAAACCAGAAAGTGAAATAAAGTGAAGCGCATAATCGCGATATATTAAACGACTTTGCCGTCGCAAACGTTAACGAGTGGAAAAAGTATCGAGTATTGAATAGTTACATTTGTTTATACAACGTTGAGTTCGGACTCAACGATGGACTTTTACTGAAAAAGAAACAATTAAAATGTTGAAAAGCTCACATCACACGCATGTTCGTATCCAAACTAGAAATTTTCTGAGGCTTCGGCACTTCTACTGCGCTGAATGTGGACCATATGCGCTATACCAGGATATTCCTAGTTAGAGGGAGACCCTGAGGCGGCCTCAGGCAGATATCGAACATAGGGGGTATCTTAAAATACGAGACGTTCTAAACGTCCCTAAAAGATGTGGAGTATCTCGTGTGGGCCCAGTTGACTAAAAACACGTGTTACACGTGATAAATAAGGCGTTCCTTAAGATCTTTTTTTAATGGACGGAGTGGCCCGCTTTCGCTTCTCCTCCGATCAACAAAAAGATCCAGCTAGCCCTATGAGAGCTGCATTTAGCTGCATCTCATTACACACAATAACGGATTCACTTATTTTAGTTGGGCAAGGCGGTTAGGTTAGGTCGCCATGATCGGTGTAACGCCCAGCGAATCTTTTCGGGGTCCTAGAAAAAAGGAACCGTAGTTACCATGAATCTAATTCTGCATTCTTCCTGTTCGTTATAATATAACAGGTACCTGATACTGATAAATGACATATCCACTTAACTCCGAGGTTCATTAATTGTTAACGTCTATTCGAAATGGCTGCGGTTTCGCCCCTCTCTTCATATATCCTTGGCACCGCCTGCTTCGCCCGGGGGCTCATGGCAATCTTCTCACCGGAGGCGGAGTATAATAATGTCGGTCTACCGTCGGATATCGATACTGAGGATCCTCCTCTAAAGGACCAGTACAATGAGTCTAGTACCATCTTCACGTCGCCACTCATGTACTTCCAGGGTATCCGTGAAATGAGCTACGGCTTGACTCTAGTAGCTTTGGAGTGGCAGGGAAACGCAACCGCTGTCACGACGTTCGCAGCCGTTCTGTCTCTGGTGAGGTTTGGGGACGGTCTAGTCGTCTGGTTCAACGGAGGCGACAAGCTTAAATACAAGGCCATAGGCCATTGGGTCACGGGCCTCAGTTTCCTCGGATGGGTAGCTCGGAGGTGGAGGTAACGAAGTCATTTTGAACGTTCGCCCCCAAACGGCGACATGATACGATACATTGAAGTAGAGAATGGCTCATTCTCCATCGTGGGGTCACTCTTCCCCGCATTGACCCCTGAGGCGTGAAATAGTGATTGATTAGATCAATTGCTGCGCCGTCGGTTACCATCACCTAACATATCGGGATTTCAAAGAATATACGTCTTAATCACTCTAGATCTCATACGGCACATTCGGAATTGAATTGACAGGGGTAACGGGAACCAACGTGCATTACTTCGAGGCGCACAACCTATGCCACAGCCAAGCATCCGGTAGTTAGCTGCTTTTAGATGGGAGGACGAGATAGCCTATCACTCCGGATCCCGGGACTACGCAGTCATCCCAGACAAAAGTTTCCAACAATATGCACGGCCTGGGTAGTCTTAGGTAAATTCATAGGTAGTTCAAGTAGAGAATAATCTGAGGTGGTGTGTTCTATCGCCTAGCATCAAGGGCGTCTTGTCAACAGCACCAAAAAAGGGAATCCACTTCAAACTCATACGCGCAGCAACACAATTCATAATCATAATGAAAATTGGCAGATGCCCCAGTGCTCCAAACCCTCAGAGACAAAAAAAAAAAACAAATAACCATTCAACTCAAACCAACACCCCCGCCCCTTAATTCGCCATCACATAATGAAATAAGCTCATTCAGGCATAGTCTACTACCTCGACTCTAGGTTTGTATCCAACTCGCGACACTCCCAATGCAGTGCGAATGTGTTCGATAGTCAGAGGGCCCTTCTTGTGACTAGCCAACAGTTGTGCAGTCTTGATAACATTCTTGATCTCGCGCCCATTGAGGGGAATAGACTGCAATTCAAGGAAGTCGTGCGAAAGTAACGTCGACTCCTGGCTAGAATTTTGAGTAAACCGCTCCCAGATCTGTCGGCGCGCCGGTGTGTCCAGGACGGGATAGTGGATAGTCAGGTGGATTCGGCTCTGGAATGCTGGGTCCATGGCTTCGACTCTGTTGGTAGTCATGAATAACATGCCACGGTAGTACTCGAGCAGGCGCAAGAATATAGCGACGATGCTGTTTCGTCCAAGACTGTCGTTGCTGCGCTCGGCAAGAATAACATCGCACTCGTCGAGGAGAAGAACTGCGTCCCACTTGGCGGCTGTTTCGAGGATCATCTTGAGGTTTTCTTCTACTGTATCCGGTTCGGCCCCAAGTTCCCCAGCACCCAGTTGGTAAAGAGGGCGCCTCAGTTTTTCTGATACTATATCGTTGTTAAGAGATTATGTCAGAAACCACAAGTTCAACATTACTATTCGGGTGTGCTTACCAGCTTCCGCTGTAAGAGTTTTACCAACTCCCGGAGGTCCTTCGAGAAGCATACTGATACCCTGGCCTGTAGATTATTCATATTTGTCAGTTGACCTATGCTTATTGGGGGATAAGATTAGGATGCCAAATACCTTTACCCTCAATCACATCGTCGAATCGATCCTTATTCTCAACATGACTTTCAACAAACGTCATGATTAAGTTCTTGTACCCGCCAGCCAACACGAGACTGTCAAAAGCGTCATCGCGCCATTGAATATCCTGGATATTGTCGACATGGAATATGACTATAGATCATAGTGAGTAACGCACGCAACGATGATCGATTATCTGGGTGCCTATTCGAAGTACTTACCCCATTTCTTGATCTTGAAGCAGTATCCCCGTACATACCCGGTGCATAAGTGTAGCAAATCGTCACTTAGTTCTTTCGTGAGTGCTGTCATAAACCCAGGTTAATTGCTTCCCCCAACCGGACTATGAAACGCTACTTACAATGCTTGATAACCCGTCCTGGCCTAGCCCTATGGACCATGGGCAGAGGTGGCGGAGGTGGCGGAGGAATTGGCGGACCCTTATCAATAATCAGCTCCGAATCTCTACAGGTCGTAGAGTATAAGTCATATTTGGGTGCTTACTTTTGGTCTTCCAGGATGGACTGGGTGAGGAGGTGGAGGTTTATGCGCTTGATCGGACACCATCATTCCTGGTTTCAAAAGACTGGAGTCCAAGGGTATCAGGTCGATATAACCGTTAGTGAAAGTCGTATACGATGAAGGATCAACCACAATCCTTCCGTTAACCTATTTCTATTCATAAGATTCTTGTGTCCGGTCGATTGCCTGGCGTCGTAACTTACGTTGCGCTTTTGCTTTCCGTCTATGACAATACCTTCATATGCGCCATAGTAATAAGGCTTAAGGTAGATGTCTCTGAACTTCTCGCCTCGCTTCCGAAGTGTTTCCTTGACCTCACTTAACCGCGGGTGGTAGGAAGCAGGGAAAATATCAAGATCGCTGATTTTCATCGTGCCCGGAAAATCGAAAATCGGGAGAACCTTTGACTGATACCCAGGGATATCTCCATCGTAATCAATTTCGTTGACTGTCACTTGGAAATATTGGCCACCGGCTCCTGCGATGTATTGAACTCGATGGAGTTTGTAAATGCGATCGTATCCATCTTCGAAGGCGTAGACATCAATCCCAGGCTTGAATATCGTCCATAGATAGTCGAAAGTGATGACTCCATTCTGACTCAGATCATTGCTTTGGGAGATGGCTTCTCTCAACTCAGACCTCAGGACCTTTCGTAGTAGACGTGCATGGCTCTTGGCGACGGGGTCTTCTACCTCGCGGACGAGCTTCTCGAGATGGTTCCATTCGTAAAAGAAACAGTGAAATGGAGCTCTAAACACCAGCTTCTTAAGCGTCGTAGTTATCCCCGAGTACTCCTTGAATAGTTCTCCTAGCATCGATTTGAGGTGAGAACTCTGTACGACGATAGAATGGAGGACCATTGGTTTTCCGTCGTTGTGGTTCCTTTGCATGCGTATTAGAAGTGCATGACGCCTGCTTTCGTTTTCTTCTTCTGCTGATGGGCCGATATCCTTTGGCAACTCGTCTACCCAGTTAATGCAGCAAGCACACTTGGACTCGCCCTCGTATAGCGTTTTGACATTACAAAGTTCCCCAGGGCGATCATTAGTAAACGCATCATCCTCAGTAGCAGATGCGTCGGAGCCAAGCTCTGACCAATCCGCGATGCTGGGTTCAAGCATATTGTGAAGCTGATGACCCGGGGACTGGAAAGAAGTTAGAATCTGCTTCAACAAGCTCCTGCGTCTAACTCACATCCTCAGAGCCGCTTTCTACGTCAGATTCAGCCATGATGCAGAATCCCTGCTTGTATTTAAACCTGGGAGTAATTAAGAGAGAAGAACTTTCGCGGCAACCCTCACTTCATCAGAGCTTAGTTTTGTACTAACAGCGTCAAAGTGCAGGATTATACGTGGTGTAACGGTGAAAGACAAGAGCCTCAGGCTTGATAGGCTACAATCGCAAAATCAAGGAAGTCCGTGTCTTGCTCGATGCATGTAATCATATAGTGCGACCACATGGGCTATGTCCATTGGCCCTATGGTCATGCAATATCAGTTGCCTCACTGCAACGACGATCCTACAGACCTACAAGACTCATCCGCAACTCGATCAGCAGACTCTACTCAGAAGCAGGCTTTGGTCATTGATGGCGCGTCTATACAACGGGTTAATATGTGTAACTTGGAATAAACCAGCTATAGGTATGCTACGTAGCAGTTTGACAACGTTTGTGCTCAGTTGTGTCATATAGTCGTATCTCTCTTCCACTTGAAAGCATCGTTTTAGATTACACAGTGGGTAACAGTGCCGTTGGTTCCTATTTGCTTTTGCGGAACCAGGCTGGAAAAGCGGATTTGTCTATTACGGTACAGGTAGGTATGTAACGTTGAACTGAGTACCTAAAAACATCATGATAGTATGTGAGACTAAGTGTATAAACCAGGTATTACTATGGGTGATATATGATAGGATACGCGACACCCGGTGAGCCTAACTACCCATACCCATGCGTCTGGGTCTGATGTAGTTAGTGTTCGTAATACTCCTTCGCTCCACTTGATCGTATCCATCTGAGATATTGGGGGCCGAAAATCGCAGTCCGATTTTCAAGGTCGCGGACCGTCTTCCAACTCGATGCCTGTTTCTGAACGATCACTCCTCTTTGGGCAAACGGTAACGGAATCTAAACATAGGTAAGTCGCCGAATTCCACTGGAATAGGATTTAACCTACTTGGATGCATCGGCTTTGCATCTTCCTGATCGTAGCCTGTAACAAATGCACAATAAAGTCGGAAGAGAAAGCGACCAATAACGCCTAGCCACCCCCGCTCTACCCGCAGGTCGCGTCTAAAGTTGCTTCGTGTTGAAGTACGATCATCGTCAGCGTCATCATTTAACCCGCCTATAATCCCCAGTGTTAGAACTCTCTATACGAAGGATTAGCGGGGTTCACGAACCTGCATGTGCTGCTGCTGCTGTGACTGCTGCTGCATCCTCGTCAAAAGCCTGTCGAAACCCATAGCCTAGTCTGATCAACGTAGTTCCGATAACATGCACTAGCAAGCCAAGGGCCAGGACTAAGGGTACGAGCTGACTGGCCGAGTTTACGGTGTTGACACCCTGGATGCCGTTATACCGAAGTGTTACTTCGGCACCGGTGACGAAGATGGCAAACGGTAAAAAACTCCAACCCTGCAGGAAAATATGTTGAAATATGTTATAAGCAATCGTCTTTTCCCTATCATGCCTTACGACTCTTTGACCCGAATAGATATTATCAGCGCCGGAACCCAAGATAGAACTTGGTCTTCCCCCTCCTCCCTCCTCCCGGGCCGTTCTTCTGAAATATCGGCGTACTAAATGAGCATCTATGAGTATATCTTCAATCACAGCTTATCGCCAAAATTATAGCTAGCTTTCGCTTAGGATTGGTGATGCTTAGATTATTCGCGACTTACGCAAGCGCATTATCAGAACTGGAACTGCAGTTGTTAAAATGGTCATACCGAATGCAATATCTGATATCGTCCAAAGGACCTTATTAAAAGTCCTAAACCAACCTCGAAGGCTAACTTTCACGAAGAAGAACCCGAGCTCGTCTCCGCAGCTGGATGTCGGTAAGACATCTAACCCCACCCACCAGAACCAAGTGAAATAGAAACAAAACGACCCCCATAGTAGAATGGCGATGGCACCGCGGGTGTGAATAAGACCTTTTGGTATATCGGTGTTTATGATATTTAGTACGAGCTGTGGAACAAGGAGGAGGAAAAGAAGGTAAGCCTCCGGAGCAAATAGAGTCCTCGATGTGCTCTCCTTTACTAGTACGATGAAATTAGCGAGGACGAAGGCAATGGTAGAGCTGGCGATAGCTTTGAAGGCCGGTTTCACCGACGGTCTTGCGAGCACAATAGCGATGAATTGCAGGTAAAGACCAAGACGCACACCTAGCCTAGATGACAAGTTTAGTATAATTTGAACAGATTATTGGACCAGGCAGTGGACCAACCCATAGAGATCTGGTTTGCCTTCTATCGGGCAGCCATTGTTATTATTATCATCCATCATGAAACATATGGTACGCGCTGTGTAGGAGATCCTTAGAGATCCAGTAATAAATCTTTCACAGCTTTTTTTTTCGAGTTAGTTGCTTACCATCCTGGGTCAACAGCAACGTCTTAGCGTTTTCTCGTGCGGCTGAGGCAACGAGTGTGATGTTGAGTAGAACAGTCCAGAACATCCCCAATAGCACTATGGCAACGCACTAGGGCCAATTCTGGTGCGGCTATCTCAGCTTTCAGCTTTCTGTTATTGTGTTTCGTCCGCCCTTGCCTGGTTGCTATGAGTTATAATAATATACTACCCTTTGGACAAAGGCAAACTTCGGCATCCCAAGTAAGCATTCAAGTCAAGAGGAGGCTAACGGTTGGATTAAAAGCCCATTTACTCCTAAAGATGCAATCTTTTGATAACTGTGAGATGGACGGCGATGCCGACTTCTACGGCATCGGAATCAGGCTTGGCCTCTACGCCCAATCATTGACGACGTTACTTGTAACGTTATTTTTGCACGAGGAAGAAGCTGTAAACAGAATCCTTAACTTACTCCTACAGCTAGCTATCTTTGCCGGCACGCTTCTCTCCACAAACGCAGGTACTATTCGTGCTTTTGAGGTCATCATAGTCTTCTGGATGCTCGTGGGCGCACTCTCCAGTCTGACAGGAAGTGGTGTAACTGACATCAATTCCTTCTCGGGCATCTGCCGGCTTCTATTTTACGCCGCTTTATCGGCGTACGGCTGCTGGTTCTTCTTCGTCGGCCAAGACACTATGCAAGATACTCCATGCACTCAGATCGTGTTCTTCGGTGAATCGAGTTTAAACGGTTGGTTCCGAACGTTCGGGAAAGCAATCTCGATTATAAGTATTAGTATCACTGGTGGACTGCTCGCGTGGGCTGGGACAACCTACATCAAACAAGGAAACAGAGAAAAGTTGCAACGTATTTCCTATCGGCCTCAGACGGACCTTACACTCGTGCTTCTCTCAATCGTCATGATTGTCTTGTCCATCACATCAACTGAATACGTGATAAGAGCAAATCATCTCAGTGGCGTGGACGATATATTCGACGTCGGACAGGTTTTGGCGTTTCTTGTGGGACTTTTTCAGTTGCTGAACGTTCTGGTTCCTATTTTATTCAAGCAACGTTTATTGGCTCCCCGATGTTGGCTTCTATTTGGTAGGCATCTGACCTAAGTGATCATATATGCCTATGATACTAATAGATCATTTATATGAAATACTGGCCAACCCATATGTGTCTATAGAAAGGCGGCTTTGTGTGGAAAGTGTCACGTGCGCCTTGTTATCAATTATCCCCTGAGTTTATTTCTTACTTGGTTGCTTCTGGAATTTCTGTTATAAGGTATTCTATAAAAAGGTAGGTATTTGTGTAAATCATAATATTCCACTTTCTTTGACTGTTTTGATAGAACTAGAGCCTTAGTACTAATCAGAGTCCTACTAATACGACAAAACAAGATGTATACTATATGCATATGGCTTGCAGAATAGTTCAAAGGGAATAATTACAGCCGGCAGACTTGCATAGAGGTACATGCATGATTGTCTACAAAGCAGAAAGCTCAAGCGCGAAGTTACTAGGTTCCTCTGTCAGACTTGCTATGCAGCCTGCTTTAAGCGTGCATACCATGAAGCTGCGACAAAGAAAGCACTCAACAGCATAATGCAACCAGCCCAAATCTGCATATACAAGTATCGCCCATCCGCGACATCTATCAGCGCGCCGGCAATCGGTGGTCCTGTTAAACATGCGAAGGAGCCAACGGTCATAATCATGCCTGACCGAGTACCTACTTTACTTAAATCTTTAGTCAAAGATGGTAGTCCCGCCATGGAAATCGTCTGGACACCGCCGTTGATTATACCGGACAGAACGGCGAAGACATAGAGAGTAGCCGGGTCCCGCACGCCAATCCAGCCAAAATATAACACACTCGCACTGATAGCAAGCGGCACCAACGTCCGGAATGGACCCAACCATGCATCAGAGACGAGCGCTGGTATTATTCGCCCTGGTACACCCACTGCGTTTGCGATAAAGAGGGTATTGAGTGAAGTTGTAGGCTCCATATGTAATATCGTCCTTCCGTAATGATTTATCTTGCAAATAAGTTAGCTCTGGAAGATGGTGGGATGTAACTGAAGTTTTAATGAAATACAGGAATAAGAATCATGTATTACACTTACATAATTATATATTAGATACACGCTCCATAGGACGCAGAAAGCACCAGCTGTATAGAGTGAATATGGCAATTCCTTGAACGCGGCCCACTCGACAATTGGTCCCCTTGGTCGCGGTGGTAGCCGCGTGCGGGCAAAGGTCAACATCACAGCCGCGTTGAACATGACTACGAACCCCATAACCCGCATAGTCCAGGGAAAGCCTATCTTGTCAGGGAGTTGCTGCGCGATGATGGGGAAGACAAGTCCCCCAGTGGCGCCACCACTTGTAACAAGGGAAATCGCAAGTGCACGCTTTCGCGCAAAATAAGTAGACACGCACGCGATGACGGGGCAGTACAAGATACCGGCGCCGAGTCCACCGCAGACGCCTTGAGCTAGAAAGAGCTGCCAGTACTCGGTAGCAAGGGACGCCATGAATACGGCAAGCAGTTGTAGAATGGAGCCGATCACGAGCAACGAGCGGAAGTAACCTGCGTCAAAGAGACGGCCCGAGAACATGCCGATGCAAGCTAAGAGGAACACTTGCACGCTGCCGGTCCATGACACAGCTGATAACGGCAGATTCAACTCCTCTGTATAGTAGTCCTGGAAGATGCCATAGCTGTTAAACCAACCAAACGTGTTGAATAAGGCAAGACTTGAAGCAGATTTATTAGAAGCATTTTCGTATGACGGGTGTAAAAGGATTCCTCACTGTCCGACAAAGACCTGAATCCACCCGGTGCCACCATCGGGTGGTGGCGCGATTTCGACGGGACTTACAACCGGAGCTGCCTCATTCTCACTTGGTGGTGAGGCTGTAACAGATACAGAGCTCCCCTTCTCCAAACTCATCGCCTCGTGTGACGTGGTCAACTACTATGTTGGGGTTATAACAAGAAAAATAATTTATTCTGTACAACCGAAGAAAGCTTGAATAAACTAAGAACTCTTTGTTTTGTTTGAGATTTTCCGGAAACTTAACAAGGGTTTGTATAGTTATCTATATTTAACCCTAGGTATGTATCTGCTACCTATCGGTAATAGCAGGCTGGCCAAGGTACCTACCTAGAAGAGATAAGCTGCCTAGCTACTAGGTAGATGATATCTGGGGAAATAGGGGGTTTCTGACAAATGGAAGGCGTGGGTTCTTTGCTGGTTGGATACATGTACCAAGAGTGCAGGGTAAGTGCATACGCCCTTTCGGAATGTTGAGTAGTTGTGTGCATACGCGTATGAGGCATGTAGCATCTAGCCCCGGCTAAACTCTTATAGAAAAGATCTTTGCTTAGCCTCGGAGTTGTTCTCCAAACGCAGAGACAGGAGTTGGAGATAGCCCACGGCATTTACGATGGCCAACAAGACTGACTACCTAGGTAGATAACATTTTAGCGTTTACCGTAATGGGAATTGGTTGGAAGGGAGAGGTATGTTTTGCAGCCTGCTTGTTAGTTATAATTTACGAGCAAGCCTTGTCTTACTATAGTATATAAAGGAAAGGCATGTAAGTGTCTAGGCCAACAAGATTAACGACATTGACAACATTTGTAACACTAACCCTATTTGATACTCACCCTCACTTGATTGACTGGTTATAAGGCTTGGAGGCAGTCGATGAATTTGGAAAATCCTTTCCATTGGAATCGGCAGAACCCTGTTATGATTCGTGAGAAAAAGAAGCGGGAAAGCAGGGGTTGAACATCCGGAAAATGAGATGATAAGCCGTCTCTACTAATACAAAAACGTCCTTCGGCATTAATACCCGAGGTGGATTGGCCAGCCTACCGGAGGTAGGATTCGCGTTCAACCATTCTTTCGGGTACATAAATGCATGCAATGCCTCCAGTCTATTGCTCCCGTCAAATAATCGAGGGACATTTATATTGGATTCACACGTAAGGCTTCAATTGCTGTCCCGTCCCGTCCAAAGCCTCTGGGCGAGCCCGGTGCCTGCCTCCGACTGGGGGCCTCGAGGCCTGGAGAAGATCCTTCTGAGTTTCGCCAAACCGACCCCATGGAACGAGCGAATATGGATCAAATCGGCTACCTTGTACACCGCATGTATTTGCGAGAAATGATAAAACAGCGGCACGGGAAAGAAACCTACTCCAATCACCAAACAGGTCGAGTATGGCTTTCTCTAATGGGCCAACAAACAATTCTGTATACGCTCCGAGTAACACAGGCTCTACGATGGCTTTCCTGTGGAGCACGTCGAGGCCATTGGAATGACAATCCAGGTCTTTTTTGAGGGTGTCTGGATTTAATGCCTGCAATTCTGTCAGTGCGTTCTGGTCCTTGCTCACCACAAGACCACTTAGATCATATATTTGGTCGATGCACCATGGGGTTTAATTTCCTAGGAAAACCAACAATGCAATCCTTTCAATGCCACTATGTACTCGGTCGCACGTCCTTCAGACTTGTCCATGCCGACGCAGCTCCCTACGAGGATCATGTGCTCGGCTGAGGAGGACGACAACGGGCAGACGGCACGGGTGGCTGTCCTTCGGGGCAACCTTTGCCGTTTTGATTGACGTCGGTGCAAGAAACGGCTCCAGGCTATTGGTCCCTATCTGCAGCTCATACCTTTGAGCCGAATTACACCCGCGCGGGAGCTTCACGACGCCCGGACGGTTGAATAACACGTCCAAGCGCCCTTCCATGGAAAAAACTTCTTGGTCGACTTCTTGGCGGTGGTCAGTGGCTAAATCGCTGAAACGCGGGGGCGGAATCTCCAATAATGAAGGACGTGGCTTTTCGAATATACATAACCGCATCACGGCCCTTCTCTTCGCTGCGTACCGCTATCCAGGCCAGCGCATTCTCACGGAAGAGAGTCCGGGAGGCTTTGCTTGGCCCGGTATTCGCATCAGTAAAAACACATAGTTCGCCATATAGGTCTTGGATGATTTGCGCGGTATAGTTTGGCTTCGTGGTGCACAAGTCGCAGAATGATGAGATGCATAACATGTTGCCAGGTTCCTAAGATACATTCCGAGAAATACTTTGCTAACATCCAGTGACCTCGAAATGATTCCGTTATATTATCCCCTCGATAATGGTTTCATACGTAGTGCACCCTTTGTTAGCATTACTCTGACGCTAAAAGTGGCTATTTATTTGGGTTGAGTTTGAATCTGACGATGAAGAGCCACTGCGACCCTAAATCTCATTAATGATTGAGACAGAATCCAATAGCAAGAGGCAACATTTCAATTCGTGTTGGTGGTCTTGAAAGAAGGACGCTGTCATCACATCATAAGAACCGTTCCGTATATGTTGGTGAGCGCCCTAGCCGTAAGGATAGATTTCTAGTTTGCCATTCATCAGTGAGTTTTGCGCTGCGGTAAAAAGTTCATGCAAACAGTGAGCTGCTACAACCAAGTGAGATGATACATATACAGAGTATTATACTCGAAGGAAGATTGATCCCTACGACCAAAGTCCATAAGAGGGATATCTACCTACCTACACGTATGTAATGAGCTTTAATTTTTAAGCTTAATACATGTACCTTCATCCTAGTATTTCCACCAGCTCACCAAACGTGCGTGGGATATGTCCTGAGTTCTAGGTACTTAGGTACTTAAGAGACCCGGGGTAGTTAACTATCAGATCTTTGTTGTTACGATTTCATACGGCTGTAAAGATATTCTGTATAAAGGCCTGATCATTATGTCAGGCATTCAACTACTAATGAAAATAGCCAAAGTCAAGAAATTGGCTACCAATGGTTATGACCTATTTGGTTATTTGGTAGGGTCACCGCCTTCAAGTTATGTTACATTACTGCTTACTTCCATTTGTTAGATCTTCCCAGCTACGCCATTACACAACGCGCGATGATATGATAACGAGCGACTTGTCTCTGCTGTATCACCCCCTAATGCTGTGAGCCGTGCGGGGGGCTAAATGCAATGCTGGGGTAACTGCCGGCTCCGGCGGGTATCTACTTCGGATTGTCTCGCATCTCGAGGCTTAACACTTTCTGATTCTGATGGGGGACCAGCCCTGCATCATGACATTCCAACGACCCAAGTGTGGCAAATATCACGTCAAGGGACTGGACCCGGCAGCAAAACGCCAGGCACTGCGTAGGGAGAGAAGGTAATCCCTCTTATAGCGTTGGCGTCGTCTAAGCTACAGCAACTGAATCCTGAACCCCTAATTGAGGCTTATATGCAAGTTATAGGTGGGGAACTCCGGTGCGGACTGGTGCTCCCCCAAAACCATTTCTCATACAGTCGGATCGAGTAAGAATTCCAGCCATCCAGCCCTGTTGCGGACATTCCCTATTTATAGATTCGGACGTGTCGGGGGGATCCGTATAGAAATGTAAGTTATATAAGAGGTAGCCGTATTGACATTCCGGTTTTAAGGCTGAAATATAGAGAAGCACCCATCTGGAGCTGAATATCTAAAAACTGAATATAATACCCCACACACGATCTCGCGCGCGCGGCTCTCACGAACAGATCCCCACAAGATGGCAGCTGGAAATATTAGCTTCGAGGGTATGAGAATTTACTACATCCCTTGCCAAACATAAATCTGATCAGTATTGTATTGAATTACGCATTCTGACATTTTATTGTTAGATTATCTCGGTTTACAGGCCTGTCTGGTCGAGTGGGCGGATAGTTACGACACCAAGGACTGGAACAGGTTGCGGCAATGCATAGCACCCACTCTGCGCGTGCGTCCCACCTATCCCACAACGCGCGATGGGCTTTCCTAATCGTGTTTATGTTGCATTGTGGGCTAATCAACTAATCTTCTTGAATAGATTGACTACCGCTCGTTTCTCGACAAGCTCTGGGAGGCGATGCCGGCGGAGGAGTTCATCACCATGGTGTCGTCCCCGGCGGTACTAGGGGATCCGCTACTCAAGACGCAGCATTTCATCGGCGGCACCAAGTGGGAGAAGGTATCCGACACAGAGGTCATCGGCACGCATCAGCTGCGCGTGCCGCACCAGCGGTACACGGATTTGACGCGCAGCCAGGTCGCCGTCAAGGGCCACGCTCACTCCACAAACGTCCACTGGTACCGCAAGGTGGACGGCGTATGGAAGTTCGCCGGTCTCAACCCCGATATCCGCTGGAGCGAATACGATTTTGACAAGGTATTCGCCGGAGGTCGCGAGGAGTTCGGAGACACCATTGCTGCCAAGGCAGAGGGTATTCCGGTTCAAACACAGGGTCTTGCGGCCAAGGTATAAGAGCACCTATGTGTGGACTTTAAAATCTTCCGGGTCAAGATTCATGATAATGCTTTCGATGGTGTCTATGAAGTATAGTCAATCGGTACGGTTTCAAATGAGTGATACCTAGGTGTGTAGGTTGATCGTATACACGTGGTAGATGATTGGGACAAACCGGAATTTCCTATTCCTCTAACAAGGTCATTGCGTGCGTTCATATTGAGATGGTTTGCTTTCATCTCTCTAGTCACCAAATGGTATATCAAGATATCAAAGTTCGCAACCATATGCAATTTTTTTCTTGCTTATAGCTCCACCCCTATAAAGATGAGCGATATACCCGAACGTCCATTCCACTTAGCTATTCGAAACTGTCTGTTGGCTTTCTACTACGGATTTCGCCTTACGGGGGAATCCGATGTGAGAAGGTTGATAGAAGCTAATCGGCCGTGCTAACTTCGAATCAAAGTTAAAGAAAACTGGAGAAATCAAGATCCTAGATCTTGTCTCAATCGAGGCTGAGACGGTCGGAACGGGTACATTCAACCTAGGTACCTACATAATGACCAATTCATGTGACTTGGCGTAGTCGATGCGATTCGCGATATACTTTTTCTGCAATATGCCACCCATCTTGGGTTCGTAGTCAACTATAATTATGTCGGTTCTACGCATATGTACGCTAGTTACCTGTCATTATTTCAAGGTAATGAGACGATGGCCATTAGCAATCTGTCCTAATCTCTTAGCTTTGCTCGAATGCTGGTAGATTGGCAGCAACCAACAACAATTTCAGAATGTTCCAGATGGATTCTTACAAAAGCACACGAGCGATACCTATAGTGCATTCATAATTCGAAAATTTTCGCGTCTCTGCACAAAGATCCATCGAACTACTGATTTGGTGGCAATAGCGGGACTACCGGATCAGCTGCCAAGAAGCTGAATCTCGGTCATAAAGATGCGAAACCAGCGTTGAAGAGCGCTTTGAACAGAGATAGGAAAACTACTGTATCGCGTCATCAGTGGACCTTTAGATAACGCTAGCCATGGGATAGTGTACGAAGGTGACGCGTACGTCTCTCGCGAACGCGAACTTAAAGTGGGAATGTTCTTCGAAAAGATATCTTGGCATAGTTGCTGATTGTGTGAGAACGACAAGTTTGAGCTGAACGCCGTAAATAATATCGTAAGATTAAAATTGCGTGGGACAATATAGAAACAGTTATCGTGATATCCCAAAAGGGGGTGTTGAATCTCGCTGTCGCCGAGATTTCTCAACGAATTAACGTCGAATGTTGAGTTGTTGAATTATAGGGGGACTGTAATCCCGGAACTTGGGAACTGCATGCGCGCCTGAAAAATGCTGCGAGCTGAGTGGCGGCAATAATTATTATGTTGCCTACCAACCTACCTGGTGCATATGGGTATGGGTTCCGTCTAGATCTTTTTTTTGGCGCCGCAGACGGACGTTCAAATAATCTCGTGACCCGATCTGCTGCTGTGCTTGCGCCCAAAAAGCACCAGCCTGCGTGGTGAAACCTGGTGTAAGTTGGACATTCAACCCCCACGTGCGCCCGGTGAGACATCCGGGCACCGGCATGGCCGGGGAGAGCAGGCCGGGGGAAACGGTGAACTGGGGAACGAATTCGGCAGTGCTACATTTTCTGTTACGTATTAGCATCTGAGATCTCATCTCTTGTCGTAGCAGTAGAAACCTCGGCATAGTCTTGAGTAAAGCTTGCACAAAGCTTGCACAAAGCTTGCTACAACGTCTTTTTCCCGCTTTAAAAAGTGACAAGTTGGTCACAGCGAACGGATTCTGTTTGCCAATGTCTTGGGTCTTGGATGCCCAGAACGCCGAGTCCGTGTAGGCCTTGGGCACTGCTGAACGGACGCGCGGGTTGGCTGATACGGGAGCGGCGGAGGCATGTAAGCGAAAAAAGACGACGTCATGTGATGGGGACGATTGGAGTCTTTCTAGAGCCGCCAAGAGGGTTTGATGTCACGTTGGACATGGGCATTGGTACGCCACGACCTCTCCTTGTTTTTTTTTTTTTTTTTTCTCCGTCTTCCTTTTTATTTTCTTTTTGACCTTTAGTTGCGACACGGGTTATGAACGAAATCAATTAGGGGTTGGAAGCTCATAAATTAGAAGTGTCAATCCCGAAATGAGATGTTGGTAATATACTCCAATGATAAGCAAATGAAAGTGTTGTTTGCTTATAAACGAACTAATCACTTTGATAATTGAGTGGAAAGTTTCGGAACACGGCAATGAAAACGTCGAATGTTGAAGAAACATTGGACCTGGAGACAAGAAATCTTAGACCGTTCCTATTCCTCGTGGAAGTTGAAACATTCAAGTACCGGTCTTGTACCCTCCGGATACTGACTTTTCCGGCTCGAGTTTAGCGCCCTGCTGCTTTATCTCTTCAGCAATTATCTTACAACTTTAGCGAACTCTAGCAGCTTTAGCATAGTTAGCATAGCCCATCTTTTCCTTATCTCGACAAGAGTCTTGGCTTAAAAAGATCTAAACATCGTATGTTAGAACACAAGCAAGTTAATAAAAGTAGGTGGGATCTACACATATGGAAGGTCATCCCATCTATCGTAATTCGTTTATCTTCTATCTTCCATCTAACCTTCTGCCTGTATTTTCACTTTTACCTATCTTTGATCCGACCATCACATGCCTTAGTGCTGAAGATAATATATGTCAACACGCACGCCGATCTATAATGGCATCATTACCCGCGGGACCTCGATGATGCTACCAGACTTTCTAACAGTGTAAGAATGTTCTCCGGGAATCCACGGCATCTCGGCACAAACGAGGCATCTCCAAAGGTATATTTGAACTGCCTGAAATAGCTACCTAACCTATCAAGCAAGCAGGAGCTTGACGGCGTGGGCTGTGTGGGCTGTGTGGAATGACAAGACGAGTTCCACAGCATCGGAGGCATCAGCCGTCGACAACATCCCGCCGGGTCATTTCGAGGTTGCGTGTCTCACGATATGTGACAGAAGAGGGCGTCGGCTAGGATTTATACTGTTATACTATTATACTATTATACCGTAATATGGATTACCTATGAATTTTATATACGGATGCAAACGAATTCGAGCTTCACCGGTGTCTTAGTTTCTTATTAGTGTACCCCCGCAATCTTTGACACTCCGCATTTTCCATCTAGAATTCCAAACATTCCAGACCCCCGCTCGCAATCGTTTTTCTATTCGGTTGAGCCTCAATTGTATTCAAGTCATTGGTCGGTTTGTCTCTTCTGCAGGTTTATTTTGGTGGTAAGCCGGGCCATGTTCAGGTCATCCGGGTCGACAATGATGTGTTACTAAGAATGTTGAAGTGTGTAAAGGTAAAAACAGCAAGGATTTAGTTACTCTTAAAATACTTGATAGGTACTCACCGCTTTGAGACCTATCAGAGGCCCGCAAAGTACCCAGCCGTCGCGCATGAGATCCATGCATCGTTCTGCCCAAGGCCCCACTAGATGTACAAGGGTAGTAACTAGGATAGTAGCTAGGACAGTAGCTAGGATATCCAGGTAGGCAGTCTGGGCAGTGTACACTAGTGGCTAGTAAATGACTAGGATCAGTAAGTCGGGTCCATTAAAAACCCCAAATTCATCATTACGAAAGGCCGACAGGAGCTGTTGCTTCGAGATTGTACAATAATTTTTTTTATTAACAAAGTAAAATCCGTACAAAAACTTCGAAGCTGCCAGTTCTTTCTGTCAACTCTTGCAAGTGTTGCTTTTTGTACTGTGACAACCCTCTTCGTCGGGTGTCTTTTTTTCATATTTCATATTTTCATTTCTTATTCTACAACTACATATTTGTGTCTCTTTTTACTTCTTAAGCTGGGCATCAAGAGAACAAAATAACCTGATCTTCTTGCCCCCCTGCATCTTCTATTTGCTTGATGCTGCTCGTGTCGCCCGCGGCGCATCCCCCCTCATTGATGAGCGGCCACCCCCTACGCGTAAACAAAAATCAAATGTATTAGCGATCTTCAGATTATCGCATTCAGCGGCTATCTCGGTTTTTATTTAACTCGCATCTCGTCTTAGCCCATTGTATAGCTAGTCCTGCCAACTACTTGGCATGCAAACCATTGTCCTGAATGCATCTAGATCAGAAAGTCCCCAGAGCCGTATTCATAAGTTGGGGAGTCGCAAGTCCTACCTCACCACCTGGACTCTTTTCGCAATCCGCAAAGAAACCAATATACACGCCCTCCTCCGACCAGCGTCCTCCTTGAACCTCGACTCGTAGGCTGCGGTCTTCTCTATTCCCTTCCTCCCCGGCGGACATCCCAATCCGAGCCGTCGTCCAGGGGACGCCACTATAAACAATGGCGTGGGATCACCTCTCTATCACCAAACCCCATTTGGTGTATATTATCTTAGGAGGGTTTACCTCGCTTTTCATGCTTTGTTCTTCCGTCATCAAGGAGCGCATGTATATCGGCGAGGCTACCGTCGCCACTGTCTGCGGTGTCATTTTCGGTCCTCATGCTGCAAATCTGATAGATCCCTCCTCGTGGGGAAATGTCGACGAGATCACCCTTGAATTTTCCCGAATCGTCTTGGTCGTCCAATGTTTTGCGGTCGGAGTAGAATTGCCTAAATATTATATGGAGAGACACTGGAAATCCGTGGTATTTCTACTACTTCCGGTCATGACCTTTGGATGGCTGATTACAAGCTTGATCGTTTGGTGGATGTTCCCGATCTTAACCTGGCTTGAGAGCTTGGTTGTTGCAGCATGCGTCACCGCTACTGATCCTGTTCTTGCCTCGTCGGTTGTTGGTAAGGGCAAATTTGCGAAACGAGTACCGAAGCATTTGAGGGATCTGCTCTCTGCCGAATCTGGTTGCAACGATGGCATGGCCTTCCCTTTTATCTACCTTTCTCTGTATCTACTACAGGAACACTTGGACGCCAAACAGACAACATATCATTGGCTTGTCTATACTGTCCTTTACGAGTGTATTTTCGGTGCCATTTACGGATTTTTGATAGGATATATTGCACGACATGGCATCAAATACGCCGAAAGACACGACTTAATCGACCGTGAGAGTTTTCTCGTCTTCTACTTTACCTTGGCCCTGTTCTGCGCAGGCTCGGGCAGTATTTTAGGTACGGATGACTTACTTGTTGGGTTTGCCGCGGGCGTTGGCTTCTCAAACGATGGTTGGTTCAGCGAGAAGACAGAAGAATCTCATGTGTCAAACGTTATTGATTTACTAATCAACTTGGCTTACTTCGTCTATCTCGGCACTATTATTCCCTGGGAACAGTACAATAACGTGGATATTGGCCTTTCCGCTTGGAGGCTGGTGGTTATGGCCATCTTTGTCATCCTCTTCCGTCGGATTCCGATTATGATGATGCTCAAACCACTAATTCCTGATGTCAAGACGTGGCGAGAAGCTCTGTTCGCCGGTCATTTCGGTCCAATCGGCGTAGGTGCTATATTTGTCGCTCTACTTGCTCGAGCTGAGTTGGAGACCGAGCATACAATCCCCGAAGCAGAATTGCCGGAGAAGGGTGCCGAGTTCTACAATGTTATTCTCCTTGTTTGGCCTATTGTTACTTTTATGGTGATTTCCTCCATTATCGTTCATGGTTCTTCGGTGGCTGTGTTCACTCTAGGCAAGCGTATCAACACTCTATCACTCACCATGTCATTTACTACTGCTACAGAAGACGGTCCGGCTTGGATGAGCCGCTTACCACGGATATCATCCCAATCGCGATCGCAAGCTCGGACAATGTCAGATACTGATTACGAGGAGAAAATGCCTGACTTCCCACCTGGCACACTGCCACCAACCGGGATGCCTGGACAATTCCTGCGGCGGCAACGGGAGGAAGAAAACCCTAGTAGAGCTGGAAGTCGTGCTTCTTCTCGGCGCCGCAGCAGAAGAAGATGGGATGATGGTATTGGGCCTGGTGGACCCGTAAGCCAGTCTGCCATCTTCCCCCAGAAACGGAGTCCGAGCGAAATAGCAGAGCCTATGTCGCCGTCTGAATCTATGCAACCTACATCTCCACGGCAAGAAAGCCCCAGCTCGCCATCCGAAGATATATTGGAGAAAGACGGTGAAAAAGATGTCGAGAAGACCGTGAACGTGACGAAAGAATCTCGATCGGAATCTGAGAGGGGCCGTGGACAGCCATCCAGAGGCGAACAGCACGACGAACTTGAAGTATTTGATGAGGGCGACCATATTATAATTGAGGACCACGACGGCCAAGTTCTTGCGGTTGAGGAAACAGGACACCAACCAATTCAGGATCTGCACAAAGTCAAGGAAAAGGCCAAAGCTGAGACTCAAAAGCCCGGATGGACATATGAATCACTCAAGAAAAGCATTGGAAAATGGCGTGACGAAGAGGCCCAGAAACGCAAAGACAAGGCAAAGATTGAGCGAAAGCATGAACCGGCCAGAGCATACCAGTTTGGTAACACGGTAAGCATAATTCCTCTATTATATAGTACAAGACTAAGCTAACTATTTTCCAGATCATTGTGGAAGACGAAGATGGAGAAGTGGTCAGGAAGTATGATCTTCCTACTGACCGAAGTGACGGTAGAGACTACGTAGCGACGAGTTTGAAGTATATGGGCATGGGTGGTCTGGTCAAACCAAATGATAAAGCAGCCCCCAAGGCCGAAGCGTCATCCTCCGAACAAGGGCCTAGCCAGAGTGGCAGTGGAAACCCCGGGGCTAAGACGAAGACTGGAGGATGGCCAGGTTTCAATCGTGGAGGCGCTGCTGACCAGAGGAGGAAGGATGCTGCCGCTCCTCCTAGGAAGAGTGCAGAAGACGATCGAGGAATCCGGTTCACTATCGGTGGTGTGGGACAACGCATGACTAAGGACGATTTCTTGAGGGAGGTGCGGAAGTTGGATGCTAAAACTCGTCGCGAGGTAGTAGACCAGTCCAACGCTGATCCGGCGGTGAAATCGATGGCAAGAGAAGCACCTAGCGCAAGCACAACCCGACGACCCCAGACCCAGACCCAGACTCAGACACTTGTCAACCCTCAGATTAGTGTGACCCAGGCAAGCGATAGTACTCGGGAAACCAGTAAATCCCCTTCTCGTCCGGAGCCTAGTCGTGGACGCAGCCCAACGACAGACGCAGAGCAGGCTCCGACTTCGAACACTCCCGAAACAGCTGCTGAGCGAAGGCGGCGACTAGCAGCATTCGCAAGTGTTCGAGAGGATAATGATCTAGGGGAGACACCGGCAGAGAGAAGGAGGAGAGAGGCCGCGTTAGGCGTAGACAGCGGTGGGGCTGAAGACAGCGATAGTGAAGATGATGATACCCCTAGAGTACCGCCCGCAAGACGAGGGATAAGATTTGCAGACTCCCCACCCAACAAGGGCTGAGGCACGCGCTTCATGAGACATTGTTTTGATTCTATTTGAGGTTATGAGGATATGCTGCTTGGAATAGCGAAAAGTACGCACTTATAGGTTTTATGAGATAGAGTATATATATCCTTTCCGTGTAGAATAGGATGTTCTTAATCCATCAGCGTTAATACATTTACTATACTTTAAGAGAGTCTTGCAGTAGCTATGTGGACAGATTAATATGATTTCTGTCTACCTAAATCATTCTATTTATTTCATGATACAGCGTTGGCATTTCCAATGATGTATAGGCATAATATTAAGAGACTCGAGTACAGACATAACAATAGATTAGTCAAGCCCTGAAAGTCCATTCCGCTGGCGAATGACATCACTGGCAAATAGGTAGTTAGCTTATTTTACAGTGGGTGGTGGGGTTGGGGTGGTAGTATTTAGTGTATTAGGACAGTCGTTTGGAGGGGTAGTATGGATGCTATGCATTTAAGCGTATATAGCTTGTGCCAAACGAGGCAACCTTCAGTGCAGAATGCAGGCGTCGCCGCTGCCTAATTGCAACTTTACAACACAACCCAGTGCAACCTTTCTTGGCGACCGTCAGAATAACGCCAATCGAAGTTGCACTGATCCAATCAAAACAAGGCTTTAAAGAGACCCCTGCTAGCCGATAGCGATGGATTCTTTATCGAATTCTGAAGATTTTCCTCCTGCTCCTCCCAATTCTCCCGTTATCCCAGTTCAAGACCAGATCGCAGAACCCGACCCAGTATTCTACCTCACCCTCAACGGACACGGACCCAGAGTCGCAATGGTACAGCTTACAGAAGTCGTTGACGAGCACTTCCAGGAGGGCCAGGCTGGTCCCGAGGAGGATGATGATTTCACTGACACTGGTACGTCATGAGCTTGAAAAAAATAAAAATAAAAATAAACATGTAGCTTTGGTTTTTGGATATGCCCTCGATTCCTAGCCTCGATTTGCGCGTTCTTACTTTTCGCAAAACAAAAAAACCTAACCAAATAAATTTATATAGACTCTGAAATCTCGACCGAATCCGACTACGATCCTTCCAGCGAGACTCTCGCTGAGCGCCTGTATGCGCTTCGCGACATCATCCCACCTCAGACCCGCACCTCAATTGCCAACAAGGTTAACGCAACAACCAGCGCGGTCTCCAGCTTCTTCTCCTTCGGTGGCAAGACTCTGTGGGTGATTAGCACCTCCGCGCTCATTCTGGGTGTCCCGTGGGCTCTTGCCTGGGCGGAAGAGCAGCAGGTGATGGAAATGGAGAAGGAAATGAAGATGCGCGAGATGGGCGGCGAGGTAAGCTCCCATGCTGATATTACTTACATACCCAGACTTTAGGAAGAGATAATATCTAACGCGCCCAATAGATCCTCACAGCCGGTGGCAGTGGCCCCAGCTCTTCGACAGCCCAGCAAGTTGGCGCTGCGCTCGACCGAGAGACAAAGCCCGCTCTGTAAAGCATGCCAAGCGTCGAAGTCACTCATACGTGACATACTCTCTATCCAGTATGCACTGCTCCATGGTCCATTCGTGGCCCATAATCAAGACTCGGCCTCATCTAGGCGTCCAGTCTTCGCCTTACTCGTTCTACTCAGAACGATAGGCAAATTGCAGGCACAGCCAGCAGCCTACTAGCTCTCATGTCGCAACAACGTCTTTTCGCGGTGCCTTGCAACGTGATTTTTTTTCATGGAAGGGAGGAAGGAAGGAATGAAAAGGAAAAAAAAAAATCTCATCTCTTACGATACGAGGTTCTTTTTTTTTTCAAGAACCTCAACTTGTATCATAATTTGGCATTACGCACCGGTTATTCGGCATAGGGACACGTTTGCAAATAGGCTGGAAGTGCTCTAGGCCCATACGAATTGATTTGAATTTTCTCATTAATTTTAACATCCTCCTTTATTCGTAATCACGTAGCCTGTAAACTTTGGTGCACCTCCGTTGTCCCTCACGATGCGCTCGTAAATGAAAGGGGGGATAAAATGAATCAAGGAGATGCCTTGCTCCCTTAAAAACTTGGAAGAATTTGACGTAATACGATTAGGGTAGCTGTAGCAAACTAGAAGAGGTCAAAAGCTAAGGCTATTTTGACGTAATACTTCCTGACCTTATACACTGAATAATATCGAGAGGGAGGATTTGAATGGATAACCTAGGCGGGTATCTAACTACAAGAGAAATTTTCTAAGCCACCCGACCAGCTGATCAAGGCGCTTATCTACGTGCGAGTCTCTATGCTAATCTACGCTCTGGGTGCCTAGATATTCTACGAGTTTGAACACTAGATTCTATCATGTCGAGATTGATTCTAGCCCCAAATCCGACTTCATGACTGTATATCCCGACTAGCCTAGATCTGAGGCTGATCTATTGCCACCCCGAAGTAGGATGTTATGGACCTAAGTTGATCCTGATAACTTCCACGGCTCCCAAACGATTAGTTCCTCGACTTGGTGGGACTAGACTCGCAAGCATGTGTCTAAGGTCAAATTCCTTCGGTAAATCTACGTTGAACCCTGCGTATAGAAACTGGTATAGTAAGGACAGCTTCGAATTAATTTGAATATTTGTGTTCCGTCCCAAAGGGATCTAATCTCGATCGTAAAGCATGCAGCTCCTTCAACGACTACATAGAGCCGTTTAGTTGCGAGTACCGCGTCCTTGATGGCTTCTGAGAAGTCAGCTCTGAGGAGCTATCTCTCAAATGCCTTGGTTATAATTTATGAGATGAGGCCAACAAGCGTGCCACGATGGCACGGTTTACCGGATAGAATCTCGAGTCCACCAGAAACGGCGATGATTACGAATTCCCGGAGTCACGCACACATTCTTTAGGCCATGTCAAGAGAGTTGAACTTATCAGAGCAATTGTCTTAAGGGTCTAGTCGGAGAACTTGAAGGTGCCCCCCCCCCCCTTACACAGTATTTTATCCAATATACGGAAGCTCAGCATTATTTACCTTGGGTTTGGCCAGAGAGAGGTTATTGACGGAAAGTAGAGTAGTTTAAGTATGACCGTCTCTACGCTCTAGTTTATAACAACTTGGGAGCCAAACCCACATCTCCCCTTAGACGAATCGATGCCAGTGTATCCGATTGGAACATCGAGTATGGGACAGAGAAGAGAGTGATCTAGATTCCAGCATTTGATCATATGCACCAAGATGCACAGGAAAATATTTAATTGAGGAAAAGAATAAGGAATCAGCCTATGGTATATACTTGTTGACTCAAAAAGATGCGACTGGATGACTTGTCACATGAGCACAGTACACAACGAGGGGAAGCATTAAAAAGGTAACAATTACTCGAAGCTTACTGCAATTAAGTAGAATAATCCTACGTCAGGTAGTCAAAGCAAGAAGATACGGAATAACCTTTGTAAGTAAATGTAATTTCATATATCGGTTGATGCCTTAGCTGTCTTCCTCAAAAAGTTATCTTTCAACATATTGGCTAAAATTAATATACCCTGACGAGCTTTTCTAGAGTTCCTATTGTGGCTTTACTTATAGTAGATATGGCTTTTATCTGATAGTTGGAAGTACTTTTATTGCCTAGGTAACTAAATTGTTTAATAGAATGAAGTTCCGAACTTAGGTTCATCCTGTGCTAATTTAATTTTATTGGATATAGTCCTATGTACTTGATTTTTTAATTCATTCGCAGTCTTCAAAGCGTGAGCCTCAGGGGGGTATATTATCGAGGTTTGAACTGTCAATTTGCTTTCACATACTATATCAATACATTTCATAACGAGTACACCGACCCTTTTGTCTAACCCTAACATTATCAAGCATAATGGAAACCCCTATTTCACTTCTGCATACTGCTGCAGCCCTTCATACAAACGCCTAAAGATGCCATCGTGCCAATTAATAACCTCCTGCCACTCATCCTCCGGTAGGGTTCCGCGCATAATGTAGATCCACCCGCCGATGATCATGTCGGCATAGCTAATCTGCTTGCCTAAAATAAAAGGCCCCGCGGTGTCTTTTTTAAGCAGCTTTGCGAGGTCGCCTAGCATAATACGGAAAGACTCTTTCATCTTCTCTCGCGCCTGGCCTTTGATCTCAAAATCTTCCCAAGATTTTACCCCAGCGCGGCGAATCATTTCATCCTTGCTCTCCTGCGAGTCTAGGGGCAGGAAAGACCCCATGAGGCCGACGTGGGCGCTGAATGCCTTGTCGACATGCATGTTGAACTTGGAGTACTCGGCATATTCCCCCTCTCTTGGCTTTGTCAATGGCGGTGCCCAGGGGGGGAGGTCCTGATCGTAGGTATAATTGAGCTGTTGAGGCGGGAACAAATCGCCCGCACCCGAGTCTGGGTACGTCTTCTGCAAGTACACCGCAATGTCAAAGGAATCTCCTATTTTCGAATCGGTATTCGGGTCAACCAAGATGGGAAGCGTATAGAAGTCGCTGCCGTCGGCGAGTTTGCGACAGGCGGGCACGCCGAGACCGCGCCGGACTTTCCCAATGTCGGGAAGGGGAAGCCAGGTAGTCTTGTAGGGAACTCCTTTGAAGTTCAACGCTAGTCGAGACTTCCAGGGGTTCACCGCCGCTGGAGGCTTCATAGCAATATCGTAAAAGTCCATGGTTTTGGAAGGACTGGAAGGCGTAGTCATGGTGGAAGATGATGAAGGGGCTCCAACCATATATTCTGTAGCAAATTTGAATACTGTTATATTGTCGAAAATTAACTAATTATCTCTATGTCGTCGAATTCAAACATCATCCCCTTTTCTGAGGTGATTCTGGTAGTTTATATGACTTTCTTTGAAGTAGGTATATTGGTACCTAGGTACCTCGTCTAAGAACCCCCTATAGTCACGTGAAAACATGCCAGAATGATTCATTATGATCAATTATGACTAATTCGTTTGCGGTTAGTATAAGATGGCTTATAGGCACTAAGCCACGCCACGGCTTATACAACGACAACTGACTCAATTAGAATTTATCTCAGCTTACATCTTTGTGAAACAGCAAATAAAGTGGTGATATTGACCGACAAGTATCTAGTGCTATTTTCGCGAATCTCCATCATGTAGTGTAAATGTGGGACTCTAAGCTACTGAAGACTAAGAACACAACTACGTTTCTCCAATGCACGAACAGAAGAAACATCATACTGGTGGAAGAATAAGGAAGACATGTCACTTAGTAACCAAAGCCATTTCAAGTTTGGAAGAACAAGATCAATTATCAGGATGCTCTCATAGGCTTGCTCCACTATATACATCTAAATTGGAAGAAGGGGAACGCTTTCGTGGAGACGCCACCAAAAAAGACAAGAGATGAAAATCCCTTTCGCTAAAAACCCAACGCCATCGATGAATTGTCTTCGCGGCATCTCTATCCAAAAAAAAAAAACTCCTCCTGCTTTCGAATGCCACGTTGCTGCTGCTGATGATGATGTGATAGTTTATGCGCCGGTGACGATGGTGCACACGCCGTGCTTGATGATATCGTGGAGACCATCGTGGCAGTTGATCTTGTTGTTGGCGTTGGCGGAGCAGCCGCCGACCTGGAGACCGCCAGAGTCGAGGATGGCGGTCGGGGGGCCGTTGTCGCCGGAGCAGCCGGTGAATGTGTACATTACTTCACCGAGGTTGAAGGCGCGGTCGCAAGGGGACTTTGTGAGGACGTCTAGGACTTGCATGCCGGGGCAGGCGTGCTGTCCCTCAACCCAAGCGACCCAGTGGTTGGTCTGGTCGTCGTTCTGAAGTTGCTGGCCGAAGGCGACTGCTTGTGCTTGAGCGTTTGCAAAGCCGGTGAAGGCGGCAATGCCTAGGAAGGCGAGAGATCCGATGCTGAACTGCATGATGGTAGTAGTAGAGGTGTGATTTGTTGGCACGGACTGAAAAAGGTAGAATAAGATGTTTTGATGATTGTAGTAGTCGTTGGAGTGGTGATGATGGTGGTGGTGATGGTGATGAGAGAATGGGATCATGAAGGCCGGAGAGACAGGATCTTTATACTCATTTTTCGACTGGATTCAGGCAGTCTCCTATTACATCTCATCTTGACTTAGTCTCGCAGTGGTTTGTCACAACAACAACGTTTCTGCCAAGTATAGAACAGCTCATCTTAGGATTCCCCATGACGATGCTGACGGCGGTGTTCTCTGGGTAATGGTGGCACTATTCGTGATCAACAAAATACGAACCTTGAAAAGGTATAGAATAGGAATCCATCGATACGTCGATCCTATACTGTTGAAGAGTGCCTACGTAGGTACCTAGGTAGCTAGGTAACTACCTAGGTAAGTTTTAGGGCCCGAGCGGTAAAAATAGCAATTAACGAGTCTAGGTAGTTTGGTAGTGTTAGTCTAACTGGACATTGTCAAAATTCGAGAAGCTTACCTGTATTTCCAGGCTGTTACGGTTGCTACGGCTGCTACGGAAGCGCGGATCCAACCTGGTTTGTGCTTTTTTGGCTTTTTGGTACCTGTGGCACATTAGTGGAGCTTTTCTCCAGATTCACGTTTTCTATTGTGGACCTAAACGTATCTTAAAGATTAGGATCTTCTTACCATCTAGCTGTGCCACTTCAGCTATTCCTCTCTGCCCCCTTTCCACCGCCGCGCCCTTGCCTTACACCACGGGCCGTTACCATGATATGGTCAATTTTCTTAATTCGACGTCCGTTCACTGACGTCATACACACGAGTAAGAGCGGTGCATGCAAAACATATTTTTAATTCCGTTACCAAACAGTGTTACACGGTCCAGGCTAGACAGAGATTAGAGATTAAGTTCTATTCCTTCATGATGTAATATTACGATAATTGTTACAACAATTTTCACAACTCCATTTACCTTAATCTCTTGATCAACATTCCTTCGCTAGCAGCAATAAGGCCAGAGCTGAAGCCGTCTATCCCTCAGCTCTTCCGCCAGCTCAGGATGATCAGTAGCAAGTGTACCGTCCAATCCGCTATCCCAGTCAAATTCGCTGGCATAAGTCCTTTGCTATCCTGTACCTATTTTTCTTTTTAGCATTGGGATCTACACCCACATCCAGTAGGTATCGACGCATCTCCAGTCGGTTTTCTGGGGTTACATCTGTGCCTCATGGCGGGTGGAAACAATGTAAGGCGAACACATGAAAAGAACCGCCGTTGCGGACGAAACCCCCCGATATGTGGAGCAGCTTAACAGTCGACAGAGGTGAGCAACCGACCGACTGCCGTGAGCAGAGTTGTCTGCTCCTAATGCGGCTCCGTATTTGGGTCTACACTTTAGGCCAGGAACTATTTGACCGACCCCTCCTCACCCAGCATGTAGCTACACCATATCATTATTGATAAAAAAAATAAAATAAAAAAGTACAATACATGAATAAGGCGGTGTAAAAGTACGCACCAAAGAAGGGGCAGACCTAAATCCTTCACGGACGGACTAATATCGAAATACCCGTGATCGACGACGACCTGTCACCTGCTGGCTGGGCACTTGTGCTTGCTGGTATTCGGGAACTTTTCATAGCCAATGGAACTTTTAACCCGAAGTATAGTGCTTGAAAGTGTATACTAATTCGAAACGCTGATCAGTATAAAAAAAGAACATTGAGTACAAGCTACCTAGCATAACTAGAGGTACTTTTCAATTGGCTTCAGGACGTATAAACTATTCGTAAACGATAGCTAATTATATGTAGTTATCGAAATGCGAATCCAGGGTCTAACCAAGGTACATAAAACTTATTGGTACGTGTAGACATCTTGAGGAACTTTCACACATTAAATTTACCTAATCGTATAATCGGTACCCAAGTTGGCTACCCCAAACCCCAGAGCCTCACCATAAACCATACACGTATGACATATATAAACTATTCCTGGTAACCAAGTGGGGTGTCCCATGCGGGTAGATGATCCATTTTCAGCCCCAAGTGGAGTAGATGAGCCGCGAATGGAGCTGCAAAAGTACAAATCCGTCAGCATGGTAAAGCAATAGTGTCTCCACTGCCCCATTCTACATCCTACAAGCATTTGCTAGCGAATTTTATACACGTATAGTAGTAAAACAAGCCTCAACAAGCTTTCGGTAGATGATCGGCAAGCTCGCGTGTTCGTGTGTTCGTGTGGGGGCAAGGGATCCTATTCTCCATTCCGTGCCGCTCCCGTTAGGAGATGCCGAAATTTTTTATGCAAACCCGTATTGTCGGTGTTGAGCTCCTATACTATGTACCTACCTAAGGTATATACAGATACTGGAATTTTAGCCCATGCAATAAACCCTTCTTGCATGGCCATTTTCGTACATCATGACTGAAAATCTTGCTGATCACCGTATATTCCACTTAATCCTTCTAGTAGACATTGCCATATGGCCCTAGGTACAATCTCTCCCAGCCTCTGTAGATTTCGAGCAAGTAGTGTGCTTATTCCACTTGGTCCTTCTATCAAGCCTTGCTATCTTGAATTACAATCAGTCTAAAGATGGTGTAATTGTCTGATACCCTGTCAACTCTGTAAAATGTAAATATCTAAACCGAGATACTAAAGAATATAAGAAGCCGTTGTTTCTCTGCGACTTGAGCAATTAGAATCTCCAGACCAAGCCATTCATCTCCTATTGGCACCCCCTTCCAACTCAGGCTCTTTTGTATCCTCTCAGCCTCTTAACTCTTCAACCATTTGCAACTAGCCAAGCAAAGTAGCTCAAAATGTTGGGTCACTCCTTTGCCAACTACTTTATCTCTCTCCTAGCGCTGCTAGGCTTTGCCCTAGCTGCCGAGGTCTACCGCAAGGACGACCGCGCTCCCGCAGCTGTCAAGCGAGACGGAGGCCTTAACAGCTACAACCCCCACGGTGACGGCTCCGTCATCGAACACGTCAAGAACACCTTAGGAAAAGACGACCCATGGGTGTCGACCACGACCGACTACAACCTCGCTAAGAGGGGTGCCCAAGCCCCCCACGACATCTACGTCTACTACATCGACACGTCAGGCCTCGACGCCGTCGACACCATCCAGGCCTTCAAGGACGCGAACGAGGAGCACCCTCACCCCGGCGAGAAGGAGATCGCGGTGAAGGGCTCGATCCCCTGGGAGAACATCATCCAGTGGGACACCGTCAGGAGGAACAAGGTCGTCGCTACCACGACCAGGCAAGAATACGACAACCAGCGTGGTGGCCGCAAGGCTCGATCGTTCGCAGCGTAAATTCAGCCGTCGGTGTTGATTCCAGCATGCAACTCTGCCTGGGCTGCCCGTCCTAAGGTGGTCTACCCTAACGCTGGAGTCTTTAGGTTGCAAGCACCCTTGACCGTCGTGTGTGCATGGGAACACTTTTCATGGAAGGACTCGGTTTTCTGATATACACTTATCTATCATTCTTATACACTAGTCCCGCATTTTCCCAGTAGGACTCACTAGTTAAGCAGTTATAAGTCCAATAAATTTGATAAAAAAGCAAGCATATGGTTTTTATTCTACTACCTGAAGTGATCGGTGTGCTTAGTATTGTGTGGTAGTCATCCTTGATTTTGCAAGTGAGTAAGGCGCACGTAGATCCCATGGTGAGGAGGAAATTGCTATAGTTAACATTTTCAAGGAATATATTAGTTAGGTAGGTACGCTTTAATGCGGAACACAGCATTTGAAGTTTTATTTGATCAACTAGAAGGCAGCATGTATCAGAATCAAAAATGGTAACAATAACCTTCAAGCAACTTCGCATTTTATCATGAATTATAATATCCCCGTTTACGGTGCACCTTTACGGTTCAGAAGCCCCACAACACTTAAGAGTTCTTCTACCTGGTAACTAGTAAGACACGGGGCTGGAGTATAAGAGCGCATAACATTATTAGGTAGTAACAGGTAATAGTATTTCAGGAAAGATTGGATATCATCTCAATTAGAAATATTCAAAAATAACCCTAATATGAGATAACTCCTCTGTACTTGTGTGAGATAGCCTTCTGGAGAGAAGGGTGAGCTAGTAACCTATTCCGCATCTATCTTCTTATAAGCATTACGATCCCAAAACGCCGAAGACGGGTACTGGGGGAGCGCCTCAAACTCGCAACGGAGGTGTCCTCTGCACAGAATGACGGCTTCCTTCTTAGCCTGCTCTGCATCGCACTGTAACCCCGCCTTGTTCCCTTCCCAGGTGATGCCTCGGACTTTTGCGCTCCCTCCGTCCTCACTGCTCGATTTCGGAGCTATGTGAAGTATGTAACACGGCTCATCCAGCCAGCTTCGGATGATGTGGAGAGATATGCCGCCCTTTTCATCCGGATTTTCTACCAGCAGGTTCCATTTGTCATCCATGCTTTTCGATTTGCACCCGGCTTTGATCTTTTCCAAGTCTGAATCGCTGATGGGCACATCTAGGGGTGCTGTGAGAGGCTTCTTCATGGGCGCTTTTGAGCTGTCCTCGTACGCCGTCGAAAGCCACTTTCTCATCTCCTCTTCCTCATCCACTTCAGATTCGCTGTCTGTTGTCGGAACCTCCTTTGTAGGCTCTTCCCGCTCTGGATTGTTGTGCGACAACATCCTGTAACTTGTGTTGCAAAATGTATCGGCTGTAATAAGTATGGAAAATCCAAGAAATGTAGTCAGAAACTTATACGTGCCTGTCGTTAGACGATCACGGGAGTTGGTGGTAAATGCGTTGGTTGACTTGGGGAGAGAGTTTAAGAGATATTAGGAAAGGGAGAAAGAAATCCAGGTCTAACTTTGGCGCAACGATGTGTGAATATATATATATGGTAATCTAGGCGGCGGTGTTATGGCAATAATGACACGCATCTTTTAGTACTTGTAAGGCTGATATTAAGAGTACATTTATACATATCAATGCATAAAATCCAAAGGATTCTTAACGCTACAGGGCTTCCTTGTCAGCTCGTCCATGCCGTTACGGGGAAGCTAGGTATTGGACCCTGTCTTGGCTTGCATAGTGTATGCCGTACTGCTGCATCCTACCGGGCATGACGTCAATAGGATCATGTAGTGAGCATGGCCCCCACGAGTACAAACACACAGATCGGCGGTTGGTGTGGCGCAAAAGGTTGGTAACGGTTTGAAAAACTGAATTCTAGACATTGTTACAGTAAATCCACCTTTAATTACCTGTTTTCAACTGATCAAAGGCCTTAGAACACTCCAATATTAAAAAACCCTTCCACGTTTAAAACCATTCCGCAAACCGACATTTTTGCCAATATGGTAACTATTGAAAGCGTTGTTTGCGATCAAAAATTTCATATATGCAGGTCCTATGCGCATTTATACAGCTCGGCTAGTGGAAATGAGGTCCAACTAATTGGCACCAACTGTACTAGTCAACCACGCCCACCAGATAAAGCCACTTAACCGCCGTTTATCTGTGGATCACCAACACTAAAAACCAACTAACTTAAGACCTAACCCTGGAGTAGAGAAGGACATTCTACTACACGTAGCTAAATTCATCGAAGAAAAAAAAAATGAGCGAGCTCAGCAGGGATCGAACCTGCAATCTTCAGAGAGTGGAGAATTCTGGTGTAACCGAAATCTGACGCCTTACCATTAGGCCATGAGCCCTATGTTGCTGATTCTGATACTTTACCTAGCTGTGACTATATCTTAGTGCACGCTGGTGAGATTGTTTGCAGTTGATAATCCGTGCTGATATTCATGCGTTTTTATCTAGGTGCTATATGATCTCTGTTCACAACAAGCATATTTTCAGGAAACTAATGAGTATCATGCCTAATGTACCTAGGTAGTTGATTCTTACCAACATAAGCCCTTCACTGTTTCACCAAGAAAACTTCTCTTTGACCAAATCCTCGGATAGCTTCCAAAGCCTTTCGGCTCCTTCGCTCGAGGTCGAATAGGAGTTCACCCAATCAGAAATCTGGCAGTCTGCAAGGTAAACTCCGTAGTTCTCCCTATCCCCCTTGGTCTCCGGAAGGCTTAGTTTCGGATCCAGAGCTGCGACAAGGCTTGTTGCCGCCCCCGCTCCTAACGTCTTGAAGCAAAGCTGCCCCTCTTTCTCCCAGCTGCTGATCAAGTCTCTTACTTCCTGCCGAGCGTCTCTGGATAGCTCCGTATTTATGATTCCAGGATGGAGGGAGATGCTCAAGATCCCGTACTTTTCGTACAGTCTCTTGTTGAGCGCGATGCTGAATAGCACATTCGCGACCTTGCCCTGGTTGTAGCCCTCAAGCGGCAGATATGTCTTCTCTTCAACATCTGCCGTTCCCCACCGTCTGTGCATCTCGTAGGAAGGCCGCTCGTCCTCGGGGAGCTCTTTGCTCTTCTTTTCGTAGTTGACATCGCTCCATCGCATGCGCGTAGATACGGGCGAGAGCGACGAGACGTTGATGATGCGGGTCGCTCCTTTCGGGTTGCCCTCTGCTGTCTTCAGAAGTTTCGGCATAATCAGGCAAGTGAATAGAAAGTGTCCGATGTGGTTAGTAGCGAACTGAATTTCAATGCCATCTTCGTTGATCGTGAGTTCGGGAATATTAGAGATGGCAGCGCTATTGACGATAATGTCAATGGTTGGTACGTCGGACCACGAGAGGAGCTCAGCAGCGGCGACTCTGACAGTTTTCTGCGTGGAAAGATCGAGAATGAGAGCGCGATAGTCTACGTTGGGGAAGTCGGCCTTAAGCTTGTCGATACTCTCTTGGATCTTGGACGGAGTGCGACTGGCGAGGATGATGTGAGCCGGCGACTGAGAAGCCTATATGCCAAGTCAGAACAGTCTTAAAAAGATAAGTGAATAAGTCATCCTACAAAAGCTTGTGCAGTAGTAAATCCAATACCACCTACATTGACGCCCGTTACAAGAATCGTTTTGCCACGGATCTCGCTAGCGAAAGCTTTGGCAACGTCTAATGCCTCTGTTCGCTCATTGAACTCGGGGTAGGTTGTAGCCGTCATCTTAACGTCGTAGCTATTATATTATACTGGCGTCTGATAAGTATGAAGGTGTTCTACGAAGTTGGTATGATATTGATTGAGAGCTGTTGTTTGGAACTGACACTGCTCATTTTCTCGGCCTGTATTCACTTCTTATTTATATTATTGACTTCCTACTTGCCCTATTCACATACCTGTAGCCTTAGTCGAGTTGAAAATGCCCCGTGAGCTGAGCCGCGGACCCCGTGGACAATGGTTACTTTCCAAGTATTCCCTCTTACCATATGAAAGTAACATGGTTTTAACGGAGTTTACTCAGGGATACGAGGTGTTAGTATATACATGTTTTACAGTTGTAGAAGCTGCAAGCATGAGCACTTTTCCGTGCCATTATGGTTTGTATTCCGTTAACAAATCATATCTCCAAAACTTGTATGCTTTTAGTTGAGGCTACATGAAGTCGATGTAGGTGTCGGGATTAGTGGAGATTATCCCGGGACGGGCACATGAGAATTTCCGTATTAGTTATAGCACATTTATTCGTACGGCGCAGGAAAAGGAGATAAGCCTCGGATGCAATACGGACCAACAGTAGCTTCACCACTAGGTTCAAATATGGGCTTATTAGCGAACTTGGTTGGATGATTTTATCATGGAATAAATTGATAGTTGTCTCATTCATTACTGCGGCTACAATGGCAAGTAGCATATAGCCGCATACTCGTACAAAAACTGCTATGATGAAGCAGTACTCAATAGATAGATAGTACACCCTTTGCCCAACATCCAAAAGTGAAGCTGTTCTTCGGGGATAACGCCCAGTGTATGCCCCACGCTTCTAACCAGAATAACCTTCCCAAATTTTTGTTCCCCTCCAAAACGCCATAATTTAAGTGATCCTTTTTTTTCCCATCTCAAACGGCGAGATTGTTTCGCCGCCCATATATTCTATTTATATCCTCGAAGCCAGGGCTTGTTTAATCAACAACCGAAACGCAATGCTGCGACGGCATAATGCTGATATCCACCTGCTTCAATCTGATCGACCCGCTCCCTCGAGACATCTTTCGCTGCTAGTGTCTGCTGTTTGACGATACTAGCGGCGGCATGGGCCCAGGGAGCACACGTGCACGACCTCTTCTGCCGTGTCGAGACCAGCTGAAACGCCGGGCTTCCAATCACCCCAGAGGCGATTAAACTTATGCCGACATTCTTCTGTGGAGAAAGACGGGGAATTCGAAGCCGTCTTCGAAGCTTAACGCGTTTCTCCTGTGGTGGGAGGGGATGTGGTACATGTCGTAGGCGTTCTCATCTTCGTCTAGGGCTGACTCGCAATCGCTAAAGGCTGGACTGCCGACCTCGAATGAGAATGTTTGGACTTCTTGCGAGGTTGTGTTCTTTTTGCTTGACGCTGGAATAGCGATGGGCTTGGTTTGTATGGTGTAAGTGGACTTCTGCTCCATCTTTAGGAAGTGGTTGTATGTGTATGTGAATGTATATGTGTGGTAGGTAATGTTTGATAAGATCTTTAAGTATTCAAGATACTAGGTTGGTGGTACTGTAGTAGTGTAGATGTGCTGGATGGAAAAAAGAGTCTATCCATGATTAGATCGATCTGGTTATATATCCAGATCGAGTGATCTGGATCCCCAGTTCATGCCGAAAGGTGGTCTGAGAGAGTTTATTGACCAAGCTACCAAACTATGGACCACCGAGCCATTCTCGTCTCACAAGAAAACTACAGAGAGTTTCAGAGTCATATTTTTTGATGCACTCGAATGCTCCGAAATGCATAGTAATTGAAAGTGGGTTCGAATGGTGTGTTTTTTTGTGCCAATGCGTTGAGCATCGTACGATCGGGACAAACCGGCCGCTGCGGAAACACCACGAATTGGCAAACAAGCCGCGTACCGTCACTTACATAATTTACCCGGGCGACTAATCCTCTGGGGAAATCCTGGAGTCTTTCTGAGGCAATTGTTTGGACTCATCTAGCCTGAGGCGATTTCCGGTGGTTCCCTACATTCTCAACGTTGAAAAAACACCTAATGTTCTTTAAAGCCCGGCATTGACCAACCGAATCAATGGAAATAGGGGCTTGCTTAAGTTGTCAAAGATCTAAATCTAATAAGACTCTTCACTAAACCCTGGCTCTACCTAATAATGGCGCCGCATCTCCACGAAAATATGTTGTTGGTTGAAAATTAATGTAGGTATGTATGTTATTGTACTTGGGTAACCATCTTTACTTTACTATTCAATAGTTAATATATAACTATGGATTACTTATTTACGTGTTTCGTCTCAATCGTGATACAAAAAACCCATCCCATGGTTATTATTGAAATAAGTATCTCGATATCATATCCACTTCTTGGCAATCCACAGAAAAACTCCATCCGAATTTTCTTGCTAACAATTTTGTCAGTCATATGAACAAGAAACAACAAACCCACATTTCTAGGTAGACATGGCTGCCGTGTTCCAAGACGGAATATTCCTTTGATATCGAACGCGAATACGGTCCGCTATGCTAAATCGTGCATCATGTGGTTGGGAATGTTATGTTTTCAAATTTTTACCTACTTGCGCCCCGTATGTTGTTGTTCCAATAACGACGAAGTGTGGCTTTGAGTGGAATCAATATATCATATGCACTTTATCATGTCGGACGTGGCTGCTAAGGCCGCGGGAAACGCTGCATGGCGTATTGTAGTTACTCCGGAGGGTGACACTACGAGTCTGGACACTACAGAGTGCATCGAATTGCTTCTACCGCATCGACTTTCACATGTCGGCCACGCAATTCAAATGTGCTGGATGTTCCAATATGCAGGCGATACATCAATCACCTTGGAAATAAACCGACCTCCTGAGAATTGGTATCCACGTGACATTGGATAGACCCAAGTCGAGGTAGTGAACTTAATCAATAATACAAATTCGATGGCTGATTGGACAAAGGCCCAGAACTGCTGCAAGGTGGTGTTATCAGCAATCGTAACCATCGTTCTTGGACGACAGTTGACTTGGGTTAATAAGGTGGGCTACCTATGGCGTGGGAATATCATACCATTGGCGAAGCACTTATTAATTATATCCAAGTTATACAAAAACGAAGTAGTATTCCGTAGTTAACACGAAGTTACCTACTTGGGTAACTTCGAGCTTGGGTGGGAATAGATGGTAGTAACCTTGGAACGAAGAGTGCTTAGAACCTGTGGTGGAACAGAAACCGATATCATTCGATGGTGACCAAAGCCTGTAAAGCATCGAACGATTAGATAGTAGATATGATTTTTGACCGGTCAGCAAACTTTGCTTCTTCTGTTATCATGCGAACGCCATCGAATCTACCTAGATGACCCCATATTTGCTATTCCCGAAACTACGAAAGTGTCACATAATGAATCCCGCTCATAACTCCAGACTATTTCCGCCAAGCTCTTCTGTTATAGGGAAGGTGAAATACCGATGGACATCAACCCAAAGCGTCGACTGAGAAGACGGGGAACAAGAAAGCCTTAGTGTACTAAGGATTCGAAACCAAAACTGGCCTATCTATTAAGCCCTGAAATATGTATATTTCGGTCTTCCAAAACCCATAGTTAATAGAAATTATAGGTTCTAATAACCTAGGTGGATATGCATTAGATAAAGGAAAGGTAGTGATCAAGAAATGTAGAGCAACACAGTACTGTGGCATACAACGGCTACACTGTAGCCATGGAATTTTGTATATTGCTTCCCCTCATCTTTAGACATCCTGCTGTTCTTACTATCATTCTTATCAACCGCTTCTTTTTTCTGAGCATGAGCAGGGTCTTCCAGCAACTGAAAGGCTGTAATTCATTGGCCATTCCCAAGATAACGTTAGTTAGTTGTCAATCACTAACTATCATGTGTACCCGATAACTTTACTAAAATACGCCCTTCATTTGTACAAGTGTTCCATGCTCGAATTCACCATGATCCTACACGTATCTGTCCATGTAGTACCCCATTTATTTCATCCGGCGGATATAACGCTGAGTACGACGCGGGGGTTTGTCGATTAAACGTTTCAATTTCCAAAATGCGCTGATTGAAGAAAACCAAATCTATTGCTTAAAATTCGTACGAAGGTCGCCGATATGTTAGAAGTTCGTGAGATCACAATACAGCAAGCTCATGATGGATTTAGGAACGGTAAGTTTACCGCTAAGGAGCTTACCGGTGTATTTCTTGAGCGCATCGCGAAATGGGATAAATCCGGTCCGCGGATTAATTCGACCATGGCTTTATCTGTTACAGCGTTGGAGGAAGCAGGAGCTCTTGACGCCTACTTGAAAGCGAACGGGAGACTAAAAGGAAAGCTGCACGGGATTCCAATTTTAGTTAAAGACCAAGTATTAGCATCCTTTGGAGGTTAAGAGATATAGCACTGATTAGAATGCTTCTAGGCGGACACGAAGGGAATGATTACTACATATGGCTCGGCTGTAGCGAAAAACAATATACCCGACGAGGACGCATTTGTAGTAACTAGGTTAAAGCAGGCTGGTGCCGTGGTTCTTGGCAAGACAACAATGGCGGAATGGGCTACGGTGTGGTTTAGTGCAAACGGTGCGACAGATTATGAGTTCACTAAGAATCCTTATAATCTTGATCACGACGTGGGGGCATCGTCCGGAGGTTCTGGTGCCGCCGTGGCCGCCAACTTCACCATTTTGGCAGTAGGCGAAGACACGGGCGGTTCTATACGGGTCCCTTCTTCGTTCTGCAATATTGTCGGTCTCCGTCCGACTCCAGGCCTTATATCACGGACGGGTTTCTGCCCCTTAATAAAAACACAAGATACACCAGGCCCGATGGCGCGAACAGTTACTGATTGCGCACTTATGCTAGACTGCATGGTAGGTTTCGACCCAAGAGACGAATTCACGGGCTTTGCAGCGACAGCGGCTGCCTTGGGCCTGCCAAGTGGCGGAAGCTACGCCGCTTTCCTTCAAGACGGAGTGAAGAAGATTAGGAGTGCGAAGATAGGGGTCGTCAGACAGAAGTTTGGCCTAGACTCTGACCCCTTCTGCAAAGCAGTCAATGGAGTGGTCTTGGCAGCCATTGATAAACTTCAAAACGGGGGCGCGACTTTCGTCGATGTACATATCAAGAATCTCGACCACTACATGAGTTACCCCCTCACATATCTCCAAAGGTCACGCAGCGACATCAATAGCTTCCTCGCAACAAAGCCTCATCTCCCACGGGATATTGCGGATATCCTCCCAGAAAAGACGGATGTTCCGTACATGAGTACGCTATGCGCTGTAGCGCATGGTCCCAAGGATCCTAGAGACGATCCGACATACCTTGATCGAATTCTACAAAGAGACGAATTCAAGCGCAAGATTGACTGCCTCATGACATTCCGCGATCTTGATGCGCTCATCCTGCCGGATGTTCGAGTCCCCCCTCCGCGGTTTGAAGACGCTACAAGCGGCAGATTCATGAAGAATGGAGAAGAAGATTTCCCAACCAACACATACCTTGCCAGCGTAATACGCCATCCCGCTATATCAGTACCAGTCGGATTCACTGAAGATGGACTTCCAGTTGGTATGGAGTTAATCGGTCTGGAACATCAGGAGCAACATCTGCTCGAATTGGCTTATGGGATAGAAACGATAGTTGGAGGAAGAAAAGCACCGCCAGCGCCATTCTGAGAGAACTTATTTGGTTATATATAGGGTATCTGTTGGTAGGGTTTCTAGGATCGAACAATCTTCGATTCCCTCTCCGAGGAGAGAGTCAGGTCATTCAGTCCGATAAATAAGAGATCTTCGGGCGTCGGCCAGCCCCCCCCTCCCCCCTATAATTTAGGTACCAATGCCTTCAACTTGAGTAAATTCCATTAACATCCTCTACTACTGGCGCTACTCTAATTCATACCATCGTAATGATATCCTATGTCATTTATTGACGTTCTTAGAAAAGTAGTTTTGACAAAGTCAACTAACAACCATTGACGATGGAAGCATTGGAATATATAAATGGTGGCCAGTGCGTGAACGGGATATACATAATTATCCCTGCAAATCTCGTCCAAGGATATCTTGGCTGCGGATTTCCGCGTCATTGCTCAACACACACTACGGTATTTACAAACTCTCATCTAAGTTTACCCTACAGTAGGTGACGTAACTTGTCGCAATCTATATGCACATAGCTTTCAAAGGAGTACGTTCATAGCCTCGCCTGTTCTCCGACCGAAACTCGATCAGCAGCAGCAGCAGCCTCCTCGTCGGCAACGGCTTGCGCAAACGCCGCTTGAACGTCATGCTCGTGAATCCAGCTCGGATCCACGCGACTCTTTATCCGGGTCCTTAATTGCTCGTCCGTCTCCGGCTCCTTAGCTCGCGAGTACCGCGCCACTTTGCTCTTGTTATTCTGGTGAACGACGCTCATCACGCGGTCCGTGTGCGGCTTTCGCGTCTTCTCGTAGATGCGCAGGGCCTTGAGGATTTCCGCGTCGGTGGGCTTTCGGGTCGCGTTCGAGGGGAACACGTGCAGGATCGCGGACGCGAACGCCCACGCGTCGTCGAGAGCGAGACTGCCGCCCGCCGCAAATGCGCCGCCGTGAGCGTGGGCCGCGTCGCCGGCAAGCGTAGCTTTTCCGTTGCCTAGGACCCATGTTTCGAGCGGGTGCGCGGCCGCGTTCGGGTAGATCCTGGTGCTGGGCACCGCGTCGACGATCTGGCGCACGAGCGGCGACCAATCTTTATAAAACTCCCTCAAGACGTTTACGTCGCCGTCCGAGTTCCACGTCGAATCCTTGTAAAGAGCGTCTGGCGCGTCGGGATCGGCCTGGTACGATCCTACCACGGTAAATAGGTCCCTTCCGAGCTTCGAGATGAAAAATGTCCTGTCTGGCCCCCAGAAGTGGTTCGCTTCGTCCGGCAGATCCTTGATATGGGCTACGTGAGAGTAGGGAAAGACGGACCGGAAAGCTACCCATCCGGTCCAAGCCGTGCTGGAAGTAGGTACAAAGAAAGTTCTGACCGGCGAGTGGATTCCGTCCGCGCCGAGGATTATATCGGCCGTGGCGGTAGTCCCGTCCGTAAATGTGATCCGTAACTTCTGAATAGCTGAGTCGAAAGCCACAGACTCGAAAGCCTTGGAAAAATGGATCCTGGATGGATCAACATGTTTAGCCAGAGCCTCTTGAAGATGGGCTCTATAGAAGCGAGCAGTCAAGTGACGATACTCGACTTGACCCGCGTGAGAGTCAGTTGATATTATCTCATTAGTCTTCCAGTGTCTGTGTCGCATTAGCCTCCAGTTTAAGGTACAAGGACGCATAGACTTTACCTATAGATCATTGGATATTTTGACTTGTTACGAAAGGCAATTTCGTCATCTAAGGCATTATTAACGCCGAGCCGCTCCAATGTTCTCATCCCATTAGGTCCGAGTGCGATAGATGCGCCTATCTCTCTAAGATCTGGAGCTTTTTCGTATATCTGCACATCGATGGCGGGGTGATGCTTTAGTGCGATAGCTGCACCAAGGCCAGCAATGCCAGCGCCGATGATGGCGATCTGAAGTTTCGATTCGTCTGCCATGGCTTTAATAATGTTTACACGTTCGCAGAGCAGAAATAGTTTGATCTCCCGTCCAGTGTCGTACAGCCGGAGCCAGCTTCTATAACATTTTAACCATCGGAACGGGGTCGGCATTGCGTGATCGACAATACGGACCCGAGATGGCGCAAGACAAGACTGATATTGCGAAGCGGTATCTTATCAATCAGCGACCGCGTTCCCCCTCACGGCCTCGCCATTTCGGGAAACCTCCGATAGCTATCCCATGCAAGCGTGTCTCGATTCTTGCGGCAGACTTAAATAGCGTATAATTGTGATTGCCATGAGACCTTGATCGAACACTCCCCGTTAACAAGGATGTGTTCGTCATTCGCGTGGGGGTTGACGAGTGTTACGCAGTAGAGGCTATATCCTGACAACGAGTTTTGACATAACTATATCTCAGGTTCAACTCGAGCATGTGCTATTAGGTCGCTGTTCGGTACTGAATTAGTTGGCGCGAACTTCATATCATGGCCTCCAAGACTATTGAGCAGACGTCCTCGGCAGAGGTTGGTTTCGAAGCACCGAAACTACCTGATAAATATGCCGATGAGAGCTACAAGCTTTTCTCACAAGTCAAGGTAGAGCCACCTACTGTAGAAGAGGCTGAGCGTATCCGTAAAAAGAGCGTCAGATGGATATTGTCTTTCCTTTGCGTCGGGTATCACTTGATGTACATCGACAAGCAGACGGTAAGAACCCCCTTTTCGTTTGTTAGTGTATGGAAATTAATTGAACTAACACCATCTCTCTATCAGCTTGGGAGTTCATCTATTCTCGGCATTCTCGATGACGCGCACCTGAATTCGAGCCAATACAATTGGCTGTCGTCAATCTTCTACTTTGGTTATCTATTGGCGGAGTGGCCTCAAAACTGGGCGTTACAAAGATTTCCAGTTGCGAAATGGCTGGCCGGAAATTTGGTTGTCTGGTGAGTTGGCTCTCGCTCTACGTATTCGGCGTCGTGGCTCATACGAATAGGGGTTGCATCTTACTCCTACATATTCCCTGCAATAGCTTCGCCTCACTCTTCGTGGTTCGCTTCTTTCTTGGGCTAGCAGAAGCATGTATCGTACCTGCTTTCCTATTGACGCTGTCTATGTTCTTCACCTACGATGAGCAAGCAGTTCTCATGCCCATAATGTGGGCTGCGGGAAATTCTAGTCCCATAACTTCAGGCTTGCTCTCATACGGAGTCCTGTGGATAGATACGGGCAGTTTCTCATCCTGGAAGTGGTTTATGGGTAGGTTCTTCACAAATCGCCTCCTGAATCAGCTAACATGTCACCCCTCTAGTCATCACGGGAAGCTTGACTGTCATCTACGGCGTCTTTGTCTGGCTTTTCTTCCCCGATAACCCAATGTCCGCCCACTTCTTGACGCTAGAGGAACGAGCACAGGCCATTCTCCGTATCGCCTCGAACCATTCGGGAATTGAACAGAAGCGTTTCAAACGTTATCAGCTAATCGAGGCGCTGAAGGATCCTAAGACCTGGCTCTTCTTTCTCCATGCGTGGTCGCAGGAAATGGCCAACGGGTTGACTAACCAGTACTCGCTTATTATCAAATCGTTCGGCTTCACCACGTTGCAAACTACATTGCTGGGCTGCATTACCGGTCTTACTTCGCTGGTGTCTCTTGCAGCGGCCGCCTTAATATTGTCCAAGACGCGCAACAGTCGAGCATGGCTCTCCGCTGCAGCATACTTACCGCCCATCATCTCTTGCATACTTCTTATCACTCTTCCTTGGAGCAATCGTTGGGGACTCCTATCGGCAATATGGATCAGGTCTACCGGAGGTATTCCCTACAGCGTAGTTATGATCTGGGCAGCCAACTGCTCTGCGGGTCATACGAAAAAGACCGCTGTCATCGCTCTATATCATGTCGGGTACGGACTAGGTAATATCCTGTCGCCGCAGCTGTTTCAAGAGCAATATAAACCTAGATATATTGTCACTTGGTGGGTTATTCTATGGATTGCATGCGTTCTTCCGACTTTTATCGTCTTGTACCTTCGGTGGTACTTGGTCAAGGAAAATAAAAGGAGGGATGTGCTGGCTAAGCGTGGTGCTATAAGGGAAGTCGGTGTTATCGAGCATATCGATGAAAGTGGTGAGCGGCGGGAAGAGGTGGTGGATGCGAGACAGCTAGATCTCACTGATAGGGAGAATCTTGCATTGTAAGCTGTCCTAAACCTCCCTTTGTTTGATTTACTAACATGTGTCTAGTCGATACGTCCTATAATGTGATAAACTCCATAGAGCCAAGATATTTACTACCCAGTGAACGCCATGCGACGAGCGCTACTCGGACATAACTCGGTGTCAGAAGCTAACAGGGTCGAGCAGCCTGTCAAAAGCAGCATGTTGTAACACTGCAATCTATGCCTTATAATATACGTCACTATACCTGAAGCTAACGACGAAAGTGATAGTGCCTTGATAAGGGCTCTCTAGTTTACCTAGCGACATAACTAATCTATAGCAACTATCATTGGTTTAGGCCATAGTATAATCTGGTATTTAATGTACGTGAAGTTATTCATATTAGTTGTAGTTAAGGGGTTAAAGAATATAAACAACTCTGTAGCCATGTATCCAAGAGCACAAGGCCCGCTTCTCCCCGTCCACTCCGAAGTACCTTCTGCGACGCTATGAATACAGTTATTTGTCAGTTCCTTTAGACAGGTCCTGGCACGGAACCAGTTGCAGCCCAGATGTTTCCGCTCGCATACGTTGCCAAGGGATCGGCTAAGTTAACATAAATCGGCGCCAACTCGGCCGGCTGCTCGATACGACCGTATGCGTTAGACCCACCAATAGTGCTGATTGCTTCCGCCGTGAATCCCGCAGATGCCAGGAACGGCGAGTAGGTGAGACCAGGGGCGACGCCGTTCACCCTGATTCCCTTGGGGGCAAGCTGGGCTGAGAGACTGCGGATCATATAACTGATAGAGGCCTTGCTTGAACCATAGTCAATCGCGTTGCTGTCTACGCTGTTGATAATGCCGGACGTGGTAAAGACTATGCTTCCGCCTCGGGGTAGAAGAGGCACAGCCGCGCGTGTTAGGAAGAAGTTGGCAAAGACGTTGGTGCGGAAGATGCGCTCAAGTTGTTCGGTTGACTGGCTCTCGATGGGCTGCCATGATTCGCCGGAGAGGATCCCAGAGTACCTAGTAGGCGGATTAGCTTTAAGGCTCGACGCGTCTAGGACGTGGGTTTTGGTTGACTTACGCTGCATTTTGAACCATAATGTCGAGTCCTCCAAGACGATGCGCAGCTTCGTGGACAAGTTCGGTGCAGAACGTCTCGTTGAGTAAGTCTCCGGGGATACGTTCGAATGATAGGCCTTCTCCTTGCAGGAAGTCCGCGAGGTCATCTACATCTGGTTCTTCCTCTGGGAGATAGTTGATGGCCACGTTGGCTCCCTCGCGGAGAAATGCGATCACGACCGATCTTCCAATTCCCGAATCTCCACCCGTGATTAAGGCGTTGAGTCCCTGAAGTCGACCTCGTCCTACATAGGTAGTTTCGCCGCAATCCGGAGGCACTTCAAAGTCCCTCTGAAGAATAGGGAAACCCTGGGCTGGTGGAGATAGGGTCAAGTTGTCGTAGCGATTAATAGGGTCTATCAATGTAACATTTTCATCTGTACATTGTTTTAGCCTTCTATAGTGGTGCGCAGATGGTGTAAATGAAATGATATGCTTACTCTGAGCTAGACCTGCGCCTAATAAGCCCATGAACACGGGCAGCACGGAAGCGGAACGCATTTTGACGAAGACAAGACCTATATGGACCTAACGGTTGCAGGTGAATAGCAAGGAACGAGCAAGGGCAAAGAGAGGTGCTGTTAGACTACGCCCTTCGATTCTATCCTGATGGATCAGTCCGAGGATGTCCAAGCATGATAACAGTCGAAGATCCGTCTGTCTTTAAATACTTCCTCACGAAATCGCATCACTCGTCGTCATATTCCGGAGATAAGTATCGCGTGTGCCGTTGAGGACGCGAAGCGCAATTCGTCCGTCTCTTCCGATAAGGCTTGGTCAGTCACGATATCTGGGCAGACTTGCTATATTGACTTTTGCGTCATCATCCATTCTTAGCCACGTACGATTCTGGCACTAGTAGTTGTTTATTATCCTGGTGTTATACTTTCCCTAATGTACAGGTAGCTATACAGATTACCAATCCTATAGGGAATAGGTTTTCCCCCAGTTATCACAATCTAACTGAAGTACTAAGTACGTATGATAGGTAAGATATGCCCATACGCCGGCGACATATGCCATTGTATGTGATACGCGACTCTTGATTCATCTCGAAGCTGTCGTTAACGTAATTATCCACTGAATGATGATGAACAAACGTTCAACGAGAGGATAGTATTCTGACGGTAGCAGCATATGATTGGTTCATATTGATCGAATCCAAAGATATTAATTTGTGGTTACTTGGCGCTTGCGTGGATTAAGCTAATCTAGAACCAACATGGCAATTCTCTACACTTCGGCGTCTTGCACGGTCTTAAACCCCCTGGACAAGCACAAAATCCGACTTTCTTGGCAGAGGCGCGTCGTACTTTACAGTGCCTATCGCGTCGGGGATGAGAGGAAAAACTGGATAATTCCGAACCCAGCGGGATGGATAAAGGGTAGAAAAATAATTAATCCGAGCCCAGACTCGGATCTGCATCTCGAGAGTTATTCCAACATCACCAAAGCCGATATCGACTAACCCAAACCACAAGACACGGTGTTATTGTTAAAGTTTGTAAGCCTTAATCCCTTTCAGCTCTATTGCAATCCCATCATGCAAGTCCTCTCTATTTCAAGTAGAAGTATTTGTATTGCAATACAACCCACATCAATATTTCGATTAAATCTAGGTCCTCGTACCTCCATTTATCTCAGCGAGCTCAGACCACATTTTGCGTTCGATTTTTTGTACCTCACTTGCCACAAGCGTTTTTGACCAATCAGACATCTCAAAAAAAATAAAAAGATCGAATGTACATGTGGTTTAAAATCGAATTGCGCAATATTAATTTCCTTTTCACCAAAAAACAATCAACATCAATTAAATTAATTAAATTTATTAAAATAAATAAATAATATATTAAAACAATTGCTAATGTTTGAAAAAAACATTACGTAATAATTTTTTTTTTTTACGTTAAAATAAATAATAATAATTATAATTACATTTTAAAAAATCGCGCTTTAAAAATAACCGCATTTTTAATAAAAAATCATAATTTTTTTAATTTATTATTTAACAACGTAAAATTGTATAAAACTTAAAAAAAAAATTAAAAATAATAATAAATTATTATTTTATTTTATAATAATAAAATATTAATAATTTTCAAATATATTTATAAAAATACATATAAAATTATATAAAATTTTTTAAAAAAATGTAAACACATATTTTCCATTTTTTTTCTCACATTTTTTAACATTAAAATTTATAATATAATAACGTAATATTTTATTTAATTAAAAAAAAATATATATATAAATTTAAAAACCATATATTTAATTTTAAATAATAAAAAATTAATAATTTTCAAATATTATTATAAAAATATAAATAAAATTATATAAAATTTTTTAATAAAATATGAAATATATTTTTTATATTTTTACATTTAAATTTATAATATAATAATGAAATATTATATTTAATTAAAAAAAAATATATATAAATTCGGAAATGGTTTATTGAATTTTAAATAATAAAATAAAAATTATATTTAACATTATTATTAAATAATTATATATTATTTATATATTATTATAAAATTTTTTAAATTTTTAATAAAAATATATTAATAAAACCCCTTTTTTTTCAATTTGATTTTAAATTTCATTTAATTAATTACATTTATCGTACTTTATAAATACAAACACATAAATTAACGATTCGATAATATAAATAATTAATAAAATTTAAATTTATTAAAATAAAATAAAATTAAAAAAAATAATAATAAAAATAAATAATAATAAAATAATAAAATTAAAATTAATTTATTATTAATATTTTAAAAAAAAAATTATTTATTAAAAATAAATACGGAAAATATATTTATATATAAAAAAAATATATAAATATTTTTTTTTTAAATAATATATATTATATAATATACATACATTTATTATTTAATTATCATTTATTTTATTTTCTTTTTACAATTAAATAATTATAAATTTATTTTTTATTTTTCGTTTCACTTATTTTTCCAAATATAAATTAATTTAATTATTTTCCATTAATATTTTTATAATTTTATTTAAAAATATTTTTATCATTATATTAATTAAATTATAAATATTATAAATCTAATAAATATTATTTATTTTTCAATTTTTATATAATTATTTTAAAATTATTAAATTAATTATTCATTATTTTTCATTAATATTATTCATTTATATTAAATATTAATATAAAAAAAAAATTAATATATAATATAAATAAAATTTTAAAAAATAAAAATTATTTTAAAATAATATTAATAATATAAT